>ML878732.1:8330-25536 GCA_009831015.1 Picea engelmannii
ATATATATATATATATATATATATATATATATATATATATATATATATATATATATATATATATATTACTCTTCTTCACCTTATGTAACTTAGGGAACCCTTTTAAAAATAATAAGGCTTAATCTCCTTGTTTTTAATAAATATACTCCTCCTTTAATAAAAGCATATAATATATGTAAAAAGAGTAACCTAGATAAAGATTTTTTTTACCTTTATCTTTTTACTTATAATATATCTTTTTATAATTAATTATCCTTCACTTTCCAAGATCCACTTCACCTTTTTAAAAATTACAGTAATCCTTTTAATAATTATGCACCACTTGTAGATATAACTTTTTATTTCCACTAATGCAACTCTTTATTTTTCCCTTTTAAAATATATATAAATATATTTATTAATTTTTATTTTAAAGAGTTTAAGGAACTTGAATAACCCCTTTCAAAAGTGATTGTGTTCAATCCTTTGAATTTCTTTTTCCAAGACCAAGTCGACCCACTATATTCACTTAATATATTAATATATATTTTCAATCTTCACTTAATATATATTTTCAAAAGTGATGTGTTCAATCCTTTGAATATAGGATCTTACTTTTCCTTTATAATATACCTTAACTTTTTTATATCTTTTTAATTTTTATTTTTTTTAATTAAAAACCTTTACTATTTTCACTTTATTTTTTTTAGTACCTTTTTCTCGTGTACTCTATCAAATCCTTTTTTTTATATGCTTTCACCTTATATAAAAAAGAAACTTCTTAATGTCTTATTTTGGACTTTTCCTAAGTGACCTTGTTATAACTCTCTTGATTTGAACTTAGGTACTGAGATATATTTTGAATTTTCCCTTTTTATAACTTAATAAAAGTACCTTAGCACCAAATGGAATATTCCCTTTTTCTTATACAAAATCTGTATATGTATAATCCAATTTCAATTTATGTATAATCAGCCTTGAAGGGTCACAACTGTTTTTATTTGATGGGATGCGGCCTTTGAAGGGACGCGGCCTTCGGTAGACTAACCAATCACAATAACCAATGATAGCAGTCGTATGAATTATAGAGGCAGTACGATACGGTTATATAATTCTGCCACTGTACAGACAGTAGAAGAAAAAATGGCTATGTACGGTAGCTAAGGCGACAGATTGTACAGACAATGGAAATCTGAATATTTCGGTGGATGTATGGATCGATTAGAGTACGGATGCAGTTAAATTGGCGGTTGTGTACGACGGTTGATGTGCTTGCTAGTAAGATGGTTGTTACTAGTACGGTGGTTGTACAGTGGTAGATGTGACCGTACAGAATGGGAGGCGGTCATACAGACTGCTGAAAACGGTTGGTACAACCACAAAAATGCAGAGAGATCGTTTTTTTTTGTTTTTGTTTTTTTTAATATATGAACAGTCACACCCCTTTTGAAACATTTTACTCAGCATATGAATGCACGGATGGTCGTACAAATGTAAAACTAATGGTACAGAAATGATAATTAATAGTAAATCGTCGACTACAATAGGTACGCGAATGGTACGGATGACACACATGTACGTTGGGTGTGTACAGATCTGAAATTTTTGTTGTACGGACCAATTTCTATAGGATTCGAAATTGTACAGACGGGAATTGGTGGTTGTATTGCTCGATGGTGGTAAATTGGACGGATGGAAATAGCTTCTATACGGAAATCGCTATATATATATANTTTTATTTTGCAATTTAATGTGTTGTTGGATAGTATGGATGGGAATTTTTTTTACTGTAATTTACATTTCTTGTTGACGTAGGCACGCCACCCAGGGCACGTCCTCTCACAGGACCTTTTCTTCTTACTCGGCCCGAAGAACTAAAAATCTCTTCTAATTCCCTATCGGGAATTTTCCACACCCACAGTGACTCTCCAACTGACCTCCCCTTAACGATCGGGAAATCAACGCTACCCTCTTTTATTTGTGATCGGGGTTCCCGTTGTCGGGGTCTTGACACCAGTGATGTTCTGGCAATTTGGATCACCGATCCCCGATCTCCGATGTGCTCCTTTGTTTCCTTAGCCCCACCTGGCTAAGCCTTCAGTCCACGCAACCACTCTCTATAAGACCTCAGCCTTATACCCCTTCCGTCGGGGTTTTGGACTTCAAAAATCATGATGTGCTTCCAACCTCCATTATCCCTCCAGGATAAGTGCTTGATCCACGTGACCTCTCCTTATACGACCGTAGTTATAACTCCCATCGGGGTTTCGAGCATTCCCATGTTGAAATACACACGTCCTCAGGACTCGCGATTTCTCGAATCTCGACGCAAATTTTTCGCGATATCCCTCCTGACTATAGGTCTTGGCCCATATGACCGTTAACCCGTGACCATGGTCTTATCCCCGTCGGGGCTACGGGGTTTCAAATGCTGCAAAACACTTACCCGTGGGATTCCCGATTCCTCGAACCCCGATTCTTCGTCAGGCTGACAACTAGCTTCTACTACGGTGCCTTCCTCCCTTCTGACGTGCTGATAGCTGGCCGCACGGTTACACCTTCTTCCCCATCGGGGTTTCGGGATTCGCAAAACCAAAGTGCATAGACACTTTGTCACCGGGATTCTCGATATCCCGATGGCCCTAAACACCGATGGATGACTCCTTGTCGGGACTTCCCCGATGGCGTTGATTTCTTCCACGCGTCCTCTCTGATGAACGGTCTCGATTTCTCTGGGATTTCAGGACTTGTAATGTTCCAAATTTACTATCCTCAGGAACTCCGATTCTCCGATGCCTTCGATCTCCACCATGTGTTCGACTGACGGATGGCTCCGATCTTCCCGGGGCTTCGGGTTTTCAAATGTCGAAAAACATTTGACCATGGGATTTCTGATCCTTCGAATCCTGATGGTAACCCTCGTGCAACTCCTATCAGACCCGATGGTTGACGGGTAATTGATCCAAGATCCAACGGCTCACGACTCCTGGAGATTGAACTCTGAATGCGACCGTAACCTCCTTGCTTCTTTGGTAAGTCCAACGGCTGACGGGATTTTACCAAATCTCCTCCACAAAATCCTAACCGTCTATCTTCCTCTGGGATATCTTCTATAAGTGAATCCAGTATTTCTTTATGAAGGCTAGTCCTCCTACGCGTAACTTTGCAGCGCTTGTTCAAACACTCCACGGTACAGACTCTCTTTGCTTCTCTTCAGAGAACTTGGAAGTCTTATCCCTCCTGAGGTTTCTCACTCTTTCAATCCTCAGAGAGGGTCCTTGCGTGCACTCCTTGCGGAAGTTCTCAAGAACCTCTAAGTGTTGAGTTCTTTTGACTCTGTGCACGCCTGCAGCAGCATTCCTTCAATACTTCACTCAGATTCATGATTGAGACTCTCCTTATTCTGCGCACTCCTTGCACGGCTCGTATAACCCAATTTAACTCCTAGGTACAAGAGTTAAACTATCTGAGCCTTCTGTCAACACACTCCTTGAAGACGACTTCAACTACACTCCTTGCAGAAATCCTTGCTCAGATAGAGAAACAATTGAAACTCATTCCTTCTACCTCCTCTCAGACTTCAATCTCAACACATGAAATCATATACATAGCATAATAGCAAATGCATGACAGGAAGTAAATACTCATGAGCATAGCATTCAACACACATACACAGAGAATAACACGACAGCCATGAATCTGAATCAACTTCTTCTATTAATTCAAGATCTATACATGGGTGTTCTTCTACAGTTCTCTGCTTCTCTCCTATGCGCTGGATTCTTCTAACTCTTCCTGAATTATGTTACAATGCACAATGAGGGTGTCTATATCCGTTCTCCCTCTTTTCTTCTAAAACTGTCTAATCTAATATTCAATTCTACCTACTTACATTTACTACTATAAATGCCTCTATCTATTTTCAGACGAGAGAAGGGCGCTCAAGGTCTGATTACATTATATCAAGGTGCCTCATTAAATGGTCTCATTTATATTTGGTGCATCAACTTCAAGGGAAAATTCAAAACTTGCGTTGGATGTCTTCCAGCTGTCTTCCGCTTCCGTGTAGGCTCGTTTGTCTCGGCAGATGCTCCTGCATCATACTCCCTCACCTGAACATTTGCATGGGATCCTATCCATGAGCTATTGCATGGTATTTCCATGCTTCTGTATCCATGCTTCAGTCTCCCAGTTGGCATCTTCAACTGGATGGCCCTTCCACTTGACCAAATATTCAAAATATTATTTCCTTCTGGTTTTCTTACCCACTCGCTTATACAGTATCTTCTCCATCTGTGGATTCTCTGCGACTGGCATCTGTCTACAAACCTCTTGACCTCTGCTCGCATCCCTGGCCAAAAGTATGACTCACTCATCTTCGCGAACGTCTTATCATGACCGAAATGTCCAGCCAATCCTCCGCTGTGTTTTTCCTTCAACAGATTCTCCCTCATGGAGAAATTCGGTATACACAAGTGATTGCCTTTGAACAACAATCCTTCTTGGATCATATAGTCTGTCCAAGGGCTTCTATCTCTGAGAACTGGATTCTCAGCTGCTTCATACACCTCCTTAAAATTTGGATCGTCTTCATACATGTCCCTGAGTTCATCAAAACCCAACGTCTTGAATCGAAACTCCTGCAACAGCAAACACTTCCTTCTCAAAGCATCAACAACTTTGTTAGCAGTACCAGAAATATGTTTTATCACAAAAGTGAAATTTTTCATGTATTCAACCCATTTAACATGCCTCTAATTCAACTTTTCCTGTTGAGTCACAAATTGTAATGCATGGTTATCACTATATAAAAAAAGTTCCTTTGGAATCAAATAGTGCCTCCATTTTTTCAATGCCTGTATGATGGCATAGAATTCCTTATCATACGTGGAGTACTTTTCCTTTGCCTCGTTCAGCTTCTCACTGAAATATGAAATCGGTCTGTCCTCCTAACTCAAGACCGCTCCTATGGAAAACCCTCTTGCATCACATTTTACCTGAAATGTCTTTTGAAAATCCGGCAACACCAGAATTGGTTGTTCCATAATATTTCGTTTCAACAAATTGAAACTCTTCTCAACCTCTTCCATCCAGCGAAAATATTTATGTCTTTTCTTCACTGTGTCCATCATCGCTACACTAATCCCACTGAAAATCCTGATGAACTTCCGGTAGAAACTAGCCAAACCATGAAAACTTCTCACCTCGAATACATTCCTCGGTGATGGCCAATTCTTAATCACTTCCACCTTACCTGGATCCATCTTCAATTCATTAGCCGAAATAACAAAACCCAAGTAAATGAGCTCTGTCTTCATAAATGAGGACTTCTTCATATTTATCAACAGCTTCTCCTGCTGTAATCTCTTCATCACAATGGCTAAATGCTTCAGATGCTCAGCCTTCATTTTTGCAATCATCCTGTCCCAGCTCTTAATTTTTTGCTTGCCTTGGCAACGCCTGTCAACTTGTAGTTCATCCCACCACAAGGATGCATGTCCTTTTAATCTTATGACGGCATGCCTGACTTTCTTATCCTCCTCGATATCTTCATAGTCGAAGTAAGTGTCTAGAGCTCTAATCCAATCTAGCAACTCTTCCCCATCCAGATTTCCCTCAAAAACTGGAATGTCCATTTTTACCTTTGTACTCATTCTTGCAACAGCTTTAAGTAATCGTTCACTCGTTGCATCTTCCGCTGGGATTTCTTCTTCTCTATGTCCAGCATCATCTTCATTTTTGGATTCACTGATATCTCCTACATCATCTTTGCACCTTCCTCTTATCTCCATGTCCTCCATTCTGGCACGAAGATTTCGCATTTCTCTCTCCATGTCTGGATTCTGCACTTTCCTACCTCTTTCCCTGGACATTTCCCTCTCCTCCTCTGGATCAGGTGATTTTCTACCCCTTCTCCTTGGCAGCATGGTGAACTCTCCTTTTTCTCTGCTACAGAAAGCAAAGAAGATTTTCTAAGCTCTGATACCACTTTACGTGTATCAGAGTGCCCTTTACCTCTTGCCTCTCTTGCCTGAAATATACAGACAAGCAATAAGATCTGATACCACTTTGACATAGGCGCGCCACCCAGGGCACGTCTGCTCATAGGACCTTTTCTTCTTACTCGGCCCGAAGAACTGAAAATCTCTTCTAATTCCCTATCGGTAATTTTCCACACCCACAACGACTCTCCAACTGACCTCCCCTTAACGATCGGGAAATCAACGCTGCCCTCTTTTCTTTGTGATCGGGGTTCCCGTTGTCGGGGTCTTGACACCAGTGATGTTCTGGAAACTTGGATCACTGATCCCCGATCTCTGATGCACTCCTTTTTTTCCTTAGCCCCACCTAGCTAAGCCTTCAGTCCACGCGACCAATCTCTATAAGACCTCAGCCTTATACCCCTTCCGTCGGGGTTTTGAACTTCAAAAATCCCGATGCGCTTCCAACCTTCGTTAGCCCTCCAGGATAAGTGCTTGATCCACGTGACCTCTCCTTATACAACCGTAGCTATAACTCCCATCGGGTTTCGAGCATTCCCATGTCGAAATACAAACATCCTCAGGACTCACGATTTCTTGAATCCCGACGCACCTTTTTCGTGATAGCCCTCCTGACTATAGGTCTTGGCCCATATGACAGTTAACCCGTGACCATGGTCTTATCCCCATTGGGGATACGGGGTTTCAAATGCTGCAAAACACTTACCCGTGGGATTCTCGATTCCTCAAACCCTGATTCTCCGTCAGGCTGACAACTGGCTTCTACTACGGCGCCTTCCTCCCTTATGACATGCTGACAGTTGGCAGCACGGTTACACCTTCCTCCCCGTCAGGGTTTCAGGCTTCACGAAACCAAAGTGCATAGACACTTTGTCACCAGGATTCCCGATATCCCGATGGCCCTAAACACCGATGGATGACTCCTTGTCGGGACTTCCCCGATGGCGTCGATTTATTCCACACGTCCTCTCTGATGAACGGTCCCGATTTCTCTGGGATTTTGGGACTTGTAATGTTCCAACTTTCCTATCCTCAGGAACTATGATTCCCCGATGCCTTCGATCTCCACCACGTGTCCGACTGATGGACGGCTCCGATCTTCCCGGGGCTTAAGGTTTTCAAATGTCGAAAAACATTTGACCATGGGATTTCCGATCCTTCGAATCCCGATGGTAACCCTCGTGCAACTCCTATCAGACCCGACGGTTGACGGGTAATTGATCCAAGATCCAACGGCTCACGACTCCTGGAGCTTGAACTCCGAACATGACCGTAACCTCCTTGCTTCTTTGGTAAGTCCAACGGCTGACAGGATTTTACCAAATCTCCTCCACAAAATCCTAACCGTCTATCTTCCTCTGGGATATCTTCTATGAGTGAATCCAGTATTTCTTTATGAAGGTTGGTCCTCCTGCGCGTAACTTTGTAGTTCTTGTTCAAACACTCCACGGTACAGACTCTCTTTGCTTCTATTCAGAGAACTTGGAAGCCTTATCCCTCCTGAGATTTCTCACTCTTTCAATCCTCAAAGAGGGTCCTTGCGCGCACTCCTTGCGGCAGTTCTCAAGCACCTCTAAGTGTTGAGTTCTTTTGACTCTGCGTACGCCTGCAGCAGCAGTCCTTCAATACTTCGCTCAGATTCACGACTGAGACTCTCCTTAGCCTGCACACTCCTTGCATGGCTCGTATAACCCAATTTCACTCCTGGGTACAAGAGCTAAACTATCTGAGCCTTATTTCAACGCACTCCTTGCGGATGACTTCAACTGCACTCCTTGCAGGAATCCTTGCTCAGATAGAGAAACAATTGAAACTCATTCCTTCTACCTCCTCTCAGACTTCAATCTCAACACATGAAATCATATACATAGCATAATAGCAAATGCATGACAGGAAGTAAATACTCATGAGCATAGCATTCAACACACATACATAGAGAATAACACGACAGCCATGAATCTGAATCAACTTCTTCTATTAATTCAAGATCTGTACATGGGTGTTCTTCTACAGTTCTTTGCTTCTCTCCTATGCTCTGGATTCTTCTAACTCTTCCTTAATTATGTTACAATGCACAATGAGGGTGTCTATATCCGTTCTCCCTCTTTTCTTCTAAAACTATCTAATCTAATATTCAATTCTACCTACTTACATTTACTACTATAATTGCCTCTATCTACTTTCAGATGAGAGCGGGGCACTCAAGGTCTGATTACATTATATCAAGGTGCCTCATTAAATGGTCTCATTTATATTTGGCGCATCAACTTCAAGGGAAAATTCAAAACTTGCGTTGGACGTCTTCCATCTTTCTTTCGCTTCCGTGTAGGCTCGTTTGTCTCGGCAGATGCTCCTACATCACTTGTTATATTGACAGGTTGTTTCTTTCAAACTCCAAAACTGCAGCTGAATACAACTTTCTCTTCACTAGAATTCAGAGCTGTAAATGGCCAAAAGCCCGATTGTGGTCAAAGATCCGAAAAAAAAATCAGAGAAACTCTGAATGAAGTATGGTTGGCCAAAATCCAGTGCAGACAAGGTCTTATAAAGAAACTGGCCAAAGGCCGGGATCAGAAAAACAAAGCTCTGATACCAAATTAGACGAACAAAGTTCGCTCACACAAGAATTATCCAAAATACTTTGAATATAATAAAGTAATCCATGTAGGACTATAAATAATATATGAATAGATAACATAACATAAGATATACAATTGAGAATGAGGGCTCGTTTATATACCCACGTAGGGGTTCCCTTAACCAATAGCCATGTCCTTTGAGACATGTCCTTTCATTACTAATCATTATCATTAATTAATTATTATGTTATGAATATCTATTTATATGTATATTTATGTTCATAATAGTGAATCGCACTTGATTAAGGAAGCAAGAGTCCCAAAGGGTTGGATAATTTGGGGAAAATGCAATTGGAATACTATAATAGAGGATTGTGGGAATTCTCTAATATCATGTGTGCCTCCCATCTATTTTCTTTTCTCTATAGATCAAATATATTTATTAATGTTGCAAATTAGGGGTAGTTAATGCATCATATTGACTCTATATTTCATGTGGAGTATAATTTGTCCCATAAGATTTTAAATCAAGCAAGATAACAACAATGACTCAGTTGCAGCCCCCTACTACTCTTTGTAAGCCTAAACAGGATAGAGTTAATATTGCCAAGCCACTCTTTCTTTGAACCTTTGAGTGATAAAGACATTTGGATGATTTTCTCACTCACTACATTAGTTGTTTGTGATGGGTATGATATTCTCTCGTGTATCAAAATGCTCTCATATTTCATTAGCCAAGATATATTCACCATCTCAAAGTGCCATTTTGAGCTTCTTTATTAATCATTCGCAAGCCCCTATGTAAAAACTTAAGAGACCATGACCCAAAAGGATAGGGACCAATGTTAGTGTAACATACCCATCCCCTAGCTAGGTCACGTCACTACTAAAATGAACCAATAAAAAATCTTCATACTAAATCTAAATGAAGAAATTAACATACAAAATCAAATACAAGTTCATTCAACTGTCCATGTTTTATAAAAATGTAAATACAATTTCTCAATTGTGCATAGCAACAGATAAATAACATCCATTAGCATTCAACCATATAAACAAGGACTTAAATGCATCATTCTTCCCCCAGCAATCAATAATAACCAAATATATTTCAAAGTAAATTGCACAGCAGTTATATAAGCATTATACATGAGTAAACACATCAAATAAAATACTTATCTTATAAAATGTGCAACCCACTGCAGAGGACGAACATTCCTCCCAACTGTAGCCTTGTTGTTCCAGTTCTCAATATAAAGACACCCCTGAGATGGGGTTATGAATCCACAAGAGACGGAGGTGCCTAAGGTTGGATAATGTCCCCCTTTCAGCAGTTAAACTCTCAACTAATTCCAGTCCACTAGCACACTTCCCCTCAACCTGCACAACCCAAGGGATAGAATCCTTGTTCGCTTCTCACAGTCCCTTAGGCATTTCCACTCCCCTCTAGGGCTTCCAGCACAGGTTGGGTGAGAATTCTACTTGTTAGGACTTCAGGAATTTCACATCGGCAACACAAATTCGTCCAGTGACCAAAATACATGTTTCTTGGAAGAATTTTGAACAGATCATTTCTCTTGGGCACAAAACCTATTTCTCCATGAAATTACAGCTCCAAAAAACAGTCAAACATGTCCACAACAATTTCCTTTAATCTCCCACACTTAGAACTCCATTGTTAGCCAGAAAACTACATGAAAAAATAGCTCTCTATGTAAAAACATGAATGTGTAAAATATGGTCTCCTACCCATACGAATTTCCTCTCTTTCTCTCTCTTGCTTGAATTCCACTCTTCCTCAAACTGATTTTCCTCATCCCCCATGCTCTCAATAACTATTGGAGGTGACTCTCACACCAAACCTTTTACATGAATTCAATGACTGGGATCTAGAACACTCAACAACTAATGGAAGGTTCATGGCAAGGATAATTTAGAGAAAAAATAGGAAATGGATTTTGGTTTAATATATATGGGTAACTCTCCCCCCCCCCCTAGACCCCTACCCTCTCTTGCGTATATTTTTCCCCCAATCTTTTTCCATGTCTGTCTACAACTGGCGATACATTTCATTTATTGTATTTCAATTTACATCGTTTACATATTAGCTCTCAGGAATACACCATATTTACAATATACATTGCTTGGCTCTCAACCAAATACTATATTTACAATACACATCGCTAGTTTGTGGTTTAAAAATTGGGATGTTACATTCCCCTCCCCTTACAAATTGCATTGTCCTTAGTGCACATAACCATACAGTTTACATATTGACATATATAAAACATTACATCAAAATACTTAATAACTCCGCAACTTAATGACTCACACAACAATTCCAACCAACAACTCCCTTTTTCCCTCAACCCCTCATTGGTTGGACAAGAATATTATATTCGTGGCTCCAATAAATTCAGCTGCCAAAATGGAGTCTTTATTCGCTTATGTACAAATGTACTTTCATTTTTCTTCAAAATTTGCAAAAATTTGTGAGTATGCTTCCCGCGTGGCTTCTTCTTCCTCCTATGTAGCATCTTTAAGACCATAATAGTTCCATTAAACCTTTACCAAGTTGATGGATTGTGTTCATAATCACTTTGAATTTATGGTCCAAGATGTGTATTGGTTCCACCTGGAAGCCCCCTTCGTGTTCCACCTGAATCACATTCCAACCAATCACATGATTAGGATCAGGTACATACTTTTTTAATAAAGATAAATGAAACATGTTATGAATTCTCATGGATCCAGGTAATGCTAGCATGTATGCAACTGGCCCTATCTTTTTTAATATCTCAAAAGGCCCACAATATCTCACTGTTAATTTTAGGAAACTTCCCAATTTTAGCGAGCTTATCTTGGATTTAACTTTTAAAAACACATGCTCTTTCACTTTGAATTCTCTATTTGTCCTCTTTTTATCAGCATATCTCTTTTGTCGATCTTGTGCAACTTTTAAATTCTTCCTAATTTTTACCATATGTGCTTATATTGCCTTTAACAAATCTATCCCAATCAAAGCTTTGGATGTTGGGTTATCCTAACTTACTGTTGTGTTGCATTTTCTACCATAAAATGCTTCAAATGGATTCATCTTCAATTATTCTTGATACCCATTATTGTAGGAAAACTCAACTAAATGGATAAATTCCTCCCACTTAGAAGGATTTCCCATTACATACATTCTCAACATATCTTTATTTATTCGATTAATTATTTTTGTCTGCCCATCCGACTATGGGTGATATGCTATACTGAAATTTAAATTTGTCCCAAATCCCTTAAAAAAAAACCTCCAAAAATTGGAAGTGAACTTGGGATCTCGATCCGACACTAATGCCTTAGGAACACCATGTAGCCTATAAATTTCTCTCGTGTAAATTTCTACAATATTGGTTTCCTTATGAGTTATTTTTACCATAATGAAATGTGAAGCCTTTGTAAGCTTGTCCACCACTACCATGATGGAAGCATGTTTCCTGGTTGTCCTTGGAAATTTAGTAATGAAATCGATAGTAACAACTTCCCATTTCCATTCAGGAATGGACAATGGCTGCAGCAATCTCGTTGGATGTTTGTGCTCAGCCTTTACCTTCTCACATTCCTTGCATCTAGACAAATAATTTGTGACAACTTTCTTCATACCAGGCCAAAAATATTGTTTTCTGACAGCTGTAATAGTTTTATGATATCTTGGATGTCTAGTGTATGGCACATTATGCATCTTCTTTAAGACTAAATTTCTCAATTCATCATAATTTAGAACATAAACTATGTTTTGAAATAATAGGATTTCATCCTCTTCTAGCTTGTAATCCTTATATTTATGTTGTGTATCATTATGTTGTAAGCCTTCCTTAACCTGCACATTATGTTGGTTTGTTGATACAACTTCTAGAATTCTATATTTCAAATTGTTTGGTACATACTAATGGCTATAGCATTCATTTTATGCACCCTTTTGTTGAGTGCATCAGCCACCTTGTTCTCTTTTCCTTTTTTGTGCTTGATATAAAAGTTATATTCGCTAATAAATTCCAGCCATCTAGTTTGTGTTGCATTTAGTGTTGTTTGTTCAAACAGATATTTCAGACCACTATGTTCTATACTTGATTCAAATTTTTTGTCCATGAGGTAATGCCTTCACATCCTTAAGGCGTGTATTATAGCTGATAACTCTAAGTCATGTGTGGCATAATTTATTTCATGTTCCTTCAATTTTCTAGACTCATAACAAATTACATGTCCATTTTGCATAAGGACTCCACTAAGCCCTTCCTTTCATACATTTGTGCACACAACAAAATCCTCATCTAGATCTGTAATTTTCAAAATTAGTGCACTGGTTAAAAAATCCTTTAAGCACTGGAAATTTTCTTCACATTTGGCACTCCACTCAAACTTTACTCCTTTCTTTTGCAAAGATGTTATTGGGTGTGCAATATTGGAGAATCCCACAATCAATCTCCTGTAGTAACCAGTTATACCCATAAATTATCTAACCTCTGAAATGTTTGTCAGCATCGGCCAACTCTTGAGTGCTTCAATCTTTTCTGAATCTACTTCTATGCCATCTGTTGAAACAATGTGACCCAAATAATAGATTTTGTTTTTAGAAAAAGTGCATTTACTCAATTTGGCATACAATTGGTGTTGTCTTAACATTTGTAGCACCATCCTCAAATGTCGCTCATGCTTTTCTTATGTATTGGAATAGATAATAATATCATCCAAGAATACAATTACAAAGTTATCCAGGAAATCTCTGAACACCCCATTTATTAAACACATAAATGTATTCAGTGCAATTTTCAATCCAAAAGGCACCACCACAAATTCATAGTGTCCATACCTTGTCCTAAAGGTTGTTTTTATAGTATCCTCTTCTTTTATTCTCACTTGATGATAGCCTAACCTCAAGTCAATCTTGGAGAATATCTTTGCTCCTTTCAACTGATCAAAAATATCATCAATCCTCGGTAAAGAATATTTATTCTTGACTTTAACCTTGTTCGGTTCTCTGAAGTCAATACATAACCTCAATGTTCCATATTTCTTCTTGACAAAAATAATTGGGGCACCCCAAGGAGAAACACTTTGGTCGTATGTACCCCTTCTTTAACAAATATTCTAGTTGCATTTGCATCTCTTTTAGCTCTGGCATGCTCTTTTTGTAGGGATTCTTAGATATTGTGGTAGGTCCAGGTATTAAGTCAATTGAGAAATCTCCCTCTTTGGTGGAAATCATGGCAACTCCTATAACACATCTTCATACTCTTTCAAGACTGAATAATATTTGAGACTTGGATCTTTATCCTTCATTGGCTCTTCCATATGGGTTTCATATATATGACACCCTTTTCTAAAACTTATTTTCAGCTGCAATGTTGAAATCTCTCAGACAGATATAGGCCTTGGAATACCTTGCATCGTCCTTGAACTCCCTTCCTCATCAATACATGTGAAAACCTTGTTATAACAATATAAAACAACTCAATGATTTTCTAGCCAATCCATACCAATCAAGCAGTCCTAAGACCCAAGCGGTATGATGTTAAAATATGTCTTAGTGTTAGTTCCATTCATATTTATAGGGCATTCTTTAACAAGCTCATTAATTATTCTCTTTGTTCTAGTAGCTAGTTGAACTAGCCAATACTTTTCATGCTTACATTTCTTAAATTTAAATCTTTCAATTAGCTTTGGATCTACATAGTTATGACTAGCTCCACAATCAATTAAAATAGATAGGAGTTGATTATAAATCTTACCTTCCACTTCAATCATGTGGGATTGATAGTCTGTTTGTTTATCATCCAATGTTGCATAGATTTGTTAGGAACCTAATCTACCTAACCCCTCACGTGGTAGAATAATATATTTCCATGTAATAAAGGTCAATATGAATGAGGCCTAGCAATAAGGAGGAATAAGTCAAATGTAAGAAGACCTAATAGAAACTTTCGCTTCTAGAAGGATCTTCCTCTAGATTGTTCTTTTGATAGATAGATTTAGTATAAATAGGAATAGAGGGTATGAGAAGTTTGTTCTTGGATATTATTGTAATAGAGCTCTACTCTGCTGGAGGTTTCCCCCTCGAAGAGGCAAGTGAGCATTGCTCTAATTAATCAAAGTGTTATTTCTAGTGTTATTCTGGTATTATTCTGGTATTATTGTGATGTTGTTCTGGTTATATAATTGTTTATCTGCCATTTCTAGCTAATTATTTATGTTCTACATACTAATTTATAAGTGGAATATTACAAGTGGTATCAGAGCACCTTCCTCGGTAGAAAATTGTGGGTTAAATTTTTTCAGGGTAGAGACATATTCCAACGTCTTTAAGCTACAGATATTTGTCATTACGCGCATAAACCCGTAGTCGGGGATTAATACACGTAGGAAATACAAGTGATAATTAAGTGCACATCTGTTGACCACCCTTGTAACCCATGTTGGTACCTCTTCAAGTGGTAGTGCATCAGATGACACATGTATATGGATCGACCAAAATCTCATGAATCCCTCCATAGATAAATCGATCGGTCGCCTGACTGCTATAGTGCCACAGAGAATAGCACTCGGGAAGATACTCTCTAGTACCCGGATAGTCGAGTAGTATGGATAAGGGTACAGTCTAGCCTCCTTAGTTGGTGCCCTGAGATATTGGGATGAGTACTACTATTGGACCCCGCACGTATATCAGAGAGCTATAGCACAGGGAAAACCCTTGTCTGTAGAACCCTTGAATAACCTAACCCTTGGGAAGGAACCAGAAATAGAACCAACAAGATATATTGCTGTGCTACAGTGTCTTATTTATTTTGGTTGCAAAATTACTACACATTTCTTTATGTTAAGCATTTGGTCATATCATCACTGCAGTAGTCTTCAGACCGGAGTATAACTCCATAGGAGTAAATAAAAAAGAGTATAGTGGTCTCATCGGCACACTTATTTGGGACCTATTCTATTGGATTCCATGTTCTACCTTATCGCAGTCATACCCTTCATTTTTAATCCTTTTTGTTTCAGTGGACCTGACGCCTTCCCAGTTTCCCTATTTTTTCGCCTATCCTGTCATATTTCCCTTCAAGCACTGATCATCGTGGTACCTATCACTTCTCAATTTTTTTTTTGGTCCCACCCACCCATTTGTTTTTCCTTAACCGCACTTCCCCTTTCCAAATGGTCACCACTCACAACCAAGACCTCCAAAAAAATTTCAATCAAGCCTATGTCTCCATCGAACATCTCACATCTCATATCGATTCTACCAATTCCCGCATTGACAACTTGGAAACCAACCTCACAACCTAATTGACCTCCCTCCAGTCTATCGTCAATCAATTGTTGAACCACCCTACGGGCCCTTCCTTATCATCACAACCCAGTGTTGTTGATTCCTCTCAATCTATGCATTTTCATTCCAACTCCTTTCATCGTGAACCTCGTCTTCCCCATGCAGAGGTCAATAAATTTGATGGCTCTAATCCTACAAGTTGGGTCACTCAAATGGAGCATTATTTTTCTTTTCATGGTATTACTGACGAGTTGGCCAAACTTCGCTATGTTGTCCTCTACCTAGATCTTGAACGTTCGCAATGGTGGAAATGGAAAAAACATTCACGTCAAGGGTATATTTCTTGGACCTAGTTTGTTGTTGAGATCTATGCCCTCTTTGATAATGATACCCACTATCTTGGTCGTTTGACCAAGTTGAAATAGTCTGGCAGAGTGGAAGACTTCATCAATGTTTTTGAGTATTTGGCCTTTCGAACAGAGGGCATGTTAGATGCATTCTTCTGTGAATGCTTTATCAGTGGTCTCAAGGATGAAATATGATCCCAGGTTTTCATGGTTCGCCCTCCAACTTTGTTGGAAGCTACTGAACGTGCTAAAGAGGCCCAACAAGTTATTTTTTCGCAAAACAAAAAACCCCCTTTTGTTCCTCATCCTCGACCAGTTAATCCTAACACCCTTGTCACTCCCCTCGAGGACCAAAAACTAACTATGGTTGAAATGGTTGTGTTGGATTACTGAGAGGGGGGTTAATTAGTAATAGCGTAATTATAATCCTTTTTCTTCAAAATTTATATAAATGTAGAATTATTATCCAATAATGAGCAGTAAGTAATAAACAATCACACGCATACACAGTACACCAGTGTTTTACGTGGAAACCCAAATCGGGAGAAAACCACGGAATGCTTTTTCTTATATGTCTTGAAGAATTACATTCATTGGAAGCACCAACTTCTTTTGTTTTACAACTGCAACTGGAAGGAGGCTACAACCTGAGGGAAGCTCCAACTCCCCAATTCTCTGGCTACAACCAGAAGGAGGCTACAACCCCCAATGTTCTCCGGCTACAATCGAAAGGTGGCTACAACCACCTGTCCTTGCCCCGTCCTGCCACCCTGAAGTAGAAGTAGAATGATGGAACCACTCTCACACTATCACTGTGACATATACCGTTATAAACCTATACCAATAAATCTGAACCATGCATCAACCATGCATCAACTTGTACCTCAACCTGTAATCAACCTGTACCATAAACAAGTGCATCAACCATGCACCAACCTGTAATCAACCTGTACCATAAAAAAGTGCATCCAACCATGTACCAAGTATGTACCA
>WSFP011474446.1:0-17206 GCA_009831015.1 Picea engelmannii
GTGGACCTCTTCTATCACTAAAACAAGGGATGATTCTACTTAGGTGACAGTGGTAGTTTCTTCTATAGTTACACAAGATTTGGGGTTCTTGTGCAGGGCTTTGCACAAGTACAAATCCTGTGATAACAGGCAGCAACCCAACAAACCCTTCTAGGGCATGAGTGCTTATCCCAAGCACTAATCGACTTTGAAGTTAGAGTTTCATACTTGTTGAAATTCCAACTCCCTTTCAACAAGACAACAATCTCAGCTAAACAAGCTTTGATACCAGGTAGAAATTTTGAAAATATGTCGGATTTGAAATTTCACCTCACTTTGATGAGGCCACAGACTTGTCACTTAGAACTTTCAGCCTTAGTGCTGAGCTGAAATATTCAGAAATAACCCTGCAAATATCTCAAATATGTGCACTAGTAGTCTAAGCAAGTTCAAATAGATAAACACTGTAAAATACTTCAACACTAGATAATACAGTAGCCCTTAGGCCATGATCTAACAAGTATGCAGATCTGAAAATTACATTCATTAGCAATAGAAAAATAACAATATTTCAGATGTGAAGTTTCATTTAAGGCATGCCAAATCACTCAACATTTCATCATTGCTGCCCCTTCACATAGCTAGCATTGTACCAACAATCTCTAGGACATGCTCTCTAAGAGTGATTCATTACAAAGACACTATCCTCCCTTCATATATAGAATAAGTGAGGGAGGCCAACAACAAAACATGAACTAAGTCCACAAGTAAATCCTAGGCTAAGTTAACAACAAAGACTTAAGTGGAGCATAGCACTAAGCATGAATGCCGCCTGGCACAAGAGGGTTTGTACAACCCAAAGGTGGTGTGTCCACCAAGTCTAGGTGTCTACATGTCAAGCGCTTTTCTAAGCAATATTGTGCATCCTCCAACAATGGATTCTTAACTCAAGTGTTCCTTCTTGACATATGTGCAAGGTGGATCCAATGCTCTTAGGGCTCCATGCCCAACCTCCAAGTGCATATGCCCTCCTCCAAGGTGGTTACTAACTTACTGCGCATGTTTTAAGCATCCATCCTACTCGACAAGTGCGCCCTTGTAGAAGTTGTCAAATCACCACATGTGTGCCAATTACCACATCAAGAAGTGTGCCTCCTTAGCATTGATCCCAAGTCGAGCATACCCCCATGAAACACTTTCCTAGCTTAGTTGAAAACACTTTTGAAGCAACCAAAACCTAACATGCTATGCTATTTTTTGCAGCTTTACGTTTCTAGTTTAGCAATTTTTTCCCCATGTATCAGATTGACATTCAAATTTTGGGGAATGCATGGGAGGATGAGGGTAGTCAGATGGGTGTTTTTAGATTGTTTATTTAGGTGTTTTTAAAAGTTTATATTTTTAGAAGCTTGATCTTTTTCAACAACAAAGGATGGTCTTGGGCACACACTCGATATTTCTCCTAATGGGCACTTTCAGGATTTCAAGATTCAGTGTCCTGTAATTTTTTCTATTTTTAGAGTCAGAAAGTAGATTTGGACGCTCTTTTGGAGATGAATATGGGATTATATTTTTGCGAAATTCTAAGGCCTAGGGCCTTGGTCAAAGTTGATCAAGCCTAGGTCTAAAAATATAATGTTTTTGTCTTTAACATTTTTGGATACCTAGTATTGAGTACAACATGGGGTGAAATTTGGTAGCAATCAGACACTTTGGATTTTTAGGTCAAAATTAGGGCTTGGCTTTTTCTAGATTTGACCATATTGTTAGGTATCCTTTGTGATGAGCAATATTAGTGTCAAATCTCAAGTCATGCCGAGAACCTTGATGTTTAGGTCAAAATAGGGTTTTTGTTGCTCCTAGAAGCAACACTTAACCTAGGTCACAATGTGTCATATTTCCATGTTGATGTTTTGACCTAGTTACTTGCGCTTTCTTGATTATCAATTCCCCGTTATGTTGACCATATGAGTAGTTTGTGCAATTGAGGAGATCTCATTTCCTTTAGATTTGGTAGCTTGAATTCTCACGAGGAGGCACACCCTACTTGAAGAAGAGTTGGGTTGTGTTGACCAAAGCTCAATACAATTTATCTTTAGTTTAGTTGTCTTCTCTTCAACAATGTTATTAGAATCAGATCGTGATTAAACTAATTGACCCCAAAAACCAGAACCAATAAAACACAAGACCCAAAAATCGGTCAACCAAAAAATACATAAAGCACTCAAATTTTGATTTAAATATATATATTCAGGTACATCCATGCAAATCCAAACCATTAGACACAAATATGAAAAATTATCTCATGTCTATAACATTGTAAGGGTGAATATAACAAAATGGCATTGAGTGCAATACATTTCTGAACCAAAATATAACTACATTGAGGCTTCAAATGGCTTGTAAATTCCAAAAGTAATGATTACTATAGTCTACAATCAAATCAAACTACAGTCATTCAAATTTTGATTAAAAAATATACATTCAGGTACATCAATGCAAACCCAAACCATTAGACACAAATATGAAAAGTTTTCTCATGTATATAGCATTGTAAGGGTGAATATAACAAAATGGCATTGAGTGCAATACATTTCTGAACCAAAATATAACTACATTGAGGCTCTAAATGGCTTGGAAAGTCCAAAAATAATGATTACTATAGTCTACATTCAAATCAAACTACATAGTCATTCAAATTTGTGATTTTTTTTGGGTGGAGGAAATGCTCTTGTACAAAATCGCTAAATCTGATCAGTTCTGCCAGTTTTGAACTGGTTTCTAATTGGTTCAGGCCAAAAGTTGTCATTTATGGTTTCTAAGTGCTTCTTGTTGCTTAATTGTTGTTGCTGGAGGCTCGATTCATTCACATGTGAGGTGTTCCCTAGCTAGGAAGCTACCTTTTTTAATTTTGTTACATTGCATACTTCCTATTCTTGCTCGAAGAGGAGCACCTCACTTGGGAGACCTAGTTTTGGTTGTGGGTTATCTAATTTCTGCCTTGGATCTAAGTTAAGTAAATGGACTATATTATATTTGCATGCAATATCCAATTCATGAATAGAGCACTAGGAGTTTTTGACCCTTATCCATTTTATTTTGAGAAATCTTTGGTAGAGAGAGGGTGCACCACTTAGAGGTTGTTTTTAACACATTCCATCGGTTATTACTAGTAGGTGAGGGTGCCCCCTGCCAAGGAGAGGTTTATGACACTTGTCTACTTACTCTTGGGATATGTCCGCTCTGTCTCATGCACCCTTCTTGTAGGTTTACTATTGGCTATTATCCAGCAACAATGATGTGATGCTGAAACAAAGCTTAAAACATGCTTGTTTGGCACTTTTTTGGGGTCCACCCAATCAGGGATGCGCAAGAGTTCACAATTTGACGACAATGTCTAGAGGTTCCCAACTGCTAGAACTGCTTGGGAATGCTCTTCGGAGTGGCTCAACCCTCACCTCAAAGCTCCTAGAAAGTTTCCAAATCTCTTGGATTGCTCCCCTCCATTATTGAACGTTTTTGACTTTTGGTAGATTGTCATATATCTTGAAAAAATATATATGTTGTCACCATCATCATCTATTGTATCATTTTAATTAAGTGACATTTCTCATTTATTCTATTGTAGGTTGGCATTTCAAGAAGTTGTATTGGTACTTTGGTCAACATTTTGCATACCAATAAGCATGATATGAATTTACATTTTGCTTTCTTCTCTGTGAATACTAGCTTGTTTAATGTACCAAGTTTTTGGTCCCAACTGGAGGATTTCATACTAACTCCTTCCATTTTGCAGGATACACACCTTTATCATGGAATGCTCGAGTTCAAATTGCTTTGGATGCTGCTAGAGGTCTTGAATATATACATGAGCACACAAAGGCTCATTATGTTCACCGAGATATTAAAACAAACAACATTTTGCTTGATAACTATTTTCGGGCTAAGGTGAGTTTTGCTTATATACATGCACACATACATATATGCATTACATTAGAATTTTTTAAAGAATACACTGAGTTACAAAAATAGGTGCGAGCCCATAGATGAAACTGTAATTTACACCATAGGCAAGAAGGGCATCTTATTAGCTTGAGCTCCAAGCTCTAGATAATTCACATCTTTCTTAAAGTTAGTCAATCTAGTACTGATTTAGGGAATCTAATGTAAACACTACATTCTTGAATTTCCCCTAGATGTAGAGAGTTGGAATTGGTTTTGAAGATGGCACATCACCTTTTTATATGAAAGATAGGGTTGTTAGGTGAACAACTCCCCATAGTATTCTTCCATGTCATTGAATTATCCAACTCTTAACATGACACACTTCCATTAGAGTGAGTCAACAAAGAGAGTTGAATACTTGATTGAGGTCAGCCTAAAAATGACAAGCCACCTTACATTCCCAAAAAGTGTGCTTAATTGTATCCCCTCACCTGCATATAAGACATAAGCTCTTTGTTGTCCCCAAGGAATGTAATTGTGCTTTTACCCCAAACTATGTATAAAAATTATCCATCCTAAGACATGAAATTTAAAGGCAACTCTTACTCCAAATGGATTGAAATATTTTTAGTCATCAAAATTCAAAATCTTGCAAATCCCACCTTCTCTTTAGTCTATTTGTTGTTCAAAAAGTTGGTTTCACTTTCTTGTAGAGTTTCATAGCTTGATACCATAGCTTGTGGATAGATAGCTGTTAGTTGGTATCAATCTTTATTTTGTTCATATCATTGTTGTACATACTTGTTTCTTAATGAGAATTTGAAGCTGATATTCAGCCCAGAGTTTTGTGCGAATTCTTTATGATGTTATATTATTTCATTTTCTGATGTTTGATTAGCTTCATTATTTGTCTTGCCATAACATAGCGACTGTGGATGTTAGATAAAGGAATTGTAACTGTTTCTATGGATGCACTATTTTCTCTGAGCGCACTATCCCGAATAACAGTGGCATACATGTGAGATGCAAACTGCTTGTACTGAGGGGCATAATGCAGTGCATGTAGGTAGAGTTGTGCTCTATTTTATTTGATGATAATGTTGTTACAGAAGGCGCATTGCCTCATTTATCTTATCTTATCGACTCATACCTCTGCTTTATCACAAATCCAACCAATGAGGCATTGCAATAAGATTTAGGTGTCCTATACGGATCCTTGGTGTAGAAATTTCAGAATTCTAACTTTTAATGCAATTTTGAAATTTCACCTCACAACGGGGGTTTCTTAGATCCAAGCCCTATGAATACTGAGCCTTAACGCTAATCTGAAATATAAAATTACAGCAGAAAACAGTGGATGATATTTCAATTTACTTCAACCCCAACCACATGGCAATTCACGAGTAAATATACCAAACATATGCGAACAATTTTCAGCTCTTAGGACACACTTTTCCAAGCATAAGCCATATCTGAAATTACTATAATTACTGAAGATTTACTGTGGTAAATTTGCCCTTTTATCTTCAAGATGTTTTTCAAATCACTCAACAATTTCAGCCTATTACACCTCATATTTTATGAGGTTCCACTTTGTGATTTTCATCATATTGATGCAATTTTGCTGCTGGTTTCTTGGAGCTATTGGACCAACTTGGGGGCGTTCATCTTTATGGATCCCCTTATCTTTATGGCATCATATCATTTGATGGAGGTCTTTGGTTAGGGGAGTCTCACTTCTCCTTGGTTGGATGATTGTGCTTGCTGCTTGGTGGTCTTCCCACATGTTGATCACCCCTTGGTTGCACTTTTTGATGGATGTGGAGCATACTATCTGATTATGGTGGTTTGGTATATATGTTTATCTTGGATATGGATGATGGTTCTAGCCCCCCAAGGGGTTAGATGATGATGGTGGTAGGAGGTTGATGTTTCATGACATTGTTGTTGATATTTCCTAGTGAGTTGGTGGGTTGATCATTGATGTATGATGTTAGCGTCACTAGAATATGGGGTGTTCTACATGATCCTCATGTGTTGTATGCGTGATGGGGAACATACTTGATGATTGGATGGGTTAACACTTCTGTATGCCCCCTTCTCTTATGATGTTGCTATGATGGGATGGTTCATATTGCTTTGGTGCGATTTTCCTAGGTGATTTAACTTTATGATGTAGCATTTGCTAGACATCATCTATGAGGTGTTAACCCCTAGATTTTCACCCTTGAAAGTCTTGAGGGTTAAGAGCCAACATGCAACACTTTGGTTGGCATACTGAGATTTTTCTAGGGTTTTTATCACTTATGTTGAGCAGGAGGTTGTTTCACACACGAGGCAGGTACATGATCAGTACATGGTTGCTTAGTTCAAGAGTCACAATCTACTTGGTTTCCATGCATTTGTGAGAGAGAGATGTATACAAGGGTTGCTACTTTTTAGGAGGCACGATTTGAGTGGGTCTCCTGGCAGTTTGGGGCAGTTCAGAGCGTAGAGTATGAGTCCTTGCAGGGTTTTAGGCTCGATGACATTTTTTCGGGCGACATGTAGGAACTTGCTATTTTTGGCAGCTTGTGATTCAGGCCCCAGATTCAGATTCCGAGAGCGCAGTATTGATCCTTGAGGCATCCAGAGGTCTTTGGACCTTTTTCCGGATGATGTCACCCAAATTTCTATTTTTAGCAGGTTGAGTACCAGGGCTTGCATGTCGATTCTGATTTCGGATTCGGATTTCTTGCAGAAAATCGAATTCAACGAGTATAATATCAAGGACATGTAAGGACTTTATATTTTTAGCAGTAGACACATGATGATGTTCCCCTAGTCATGCCGAGCATTTGTGGAAAGTTTGGGTTAGTTTCGACAAGTTTCAAAATTTTGGGACCTGATGGATAGTTTTAGTAGCTGCTATATTTAGTAAGTCTAGTCATCTCCAACAGTGACAAGTGGCGAGATCAGATTTCGACATGTGGCCGAGTTTTAGTGAATGTAGCATCTATGTGGCATTATTTGACCAAGGGCGCATGGGGTAGAACTTCCATGGAGAAAGTTTAGCCAATTGGGCTAACTTTTCTCACTAATTCTTCTTCACCCTGTTGACCACCTATTTCGACTAGGGGGTCAACTCCAGGTACCATGAAGATATGTACCTGATGGTGCAACCAAGTATGAAGACTGTCTAGTTCTACAAGGCATTTTTGGCCTTAGCACGTATTTTTGTAATTGGAATTTCCGCTCCCCTTTGTGGGATAATAATGTAATGGGTCAGCATGGATCATAGTTTAGGTTAGTTGCCCAGGACTTCATCATTAGAGGAGTCCCTTTGATAGAGTGTTTTTTTTCCTCAAGTTATTAATTTGGCCTAACCAACCTTATTAATTTCCCTTGAGTTTTTCACTCCCACAATAATTCTCCCAAGTGGTGAAAGACGTTCTAATGGTCGAGCCCTATGGTAGCTAATGTCTATGAATATTGTAAATGACCATGCTAGACATCTCCTAGAGTCTTGTAGAATTCCGTCGAGTCTAATTTTCTTTTTTAATTTTTTAAAAATTACCTAGTTAATGGTAATTTTAATTATTTTTTGATGAAAAATGTAAAAACTAGGTCCTTGGGATTTTTGATAGAGGTATTTGTGCTAAAAGGAAATGGAATGAGACCCCCTACACCCTTGGACCAAGCTTCAACTCAATTGGACAAGTTTTGCTAGGTGTTTGTCCATGAGGAGTCTAAGTCAGTCTAAGACAACAATTTAATTGCTGAAATTGACATAGTCAAAATGTCAATTTTTTGTAAAAAAGAGCAAATTGATTAGAGAAAGAGTGGGAGAAAGTTCTAAACCTATTCCTAACCTACCCAAACTCCTTTCCTAACCTTTTTACACCCCCTCACTTAGCATTCACATCATACCACACTTACTACCTAGTGAGTTGCGCCCCCCTTGATGAGTAATTCACCCACACTCAAAAAATAATTAAAGAAACCCCCTCTTTTCCCTAGTGTGCCCTCCTATGGTTCTAACTTGATGTTGGACCAAGTCTAAAGGTGCCACCTCACCCTTTCACCTATTTACCAAAACCCTAGCATGCTCTAAACCCTAAAAGTGCGCCTGCCTTGAGATGCTCAATGATTCTTGGTTGATTGACACTTGGAGAGCATCCAAGAGGGGTCACTCTTGGCTCCCAAGTATAAATAAAGGCCTCCCCTCCCTCTTTTGACATCTATTCTCAGTGCAAGGTTACTCTACCCAAATTTCTCCTCTCTTCTCCATTCTCTCCCACTCTTCTCTCTCATTCTTTTCTCAAGCTTGTGGCAAGTATTTGCTCACGCTTGCTTCTAATAAATAAATCTTTGGAGAAAAACATTGGCATTGAGAGTCTTCTTGGTGCTTTGGATCTACATTAGAGGTAACTTGTATTTTGGTCATTTGAGTTTTTGGCTTATAGATTTAGTTTAGGGTGTCCAATGATCAATCAAAGTATTTTGCTTGGATAGATCTATGGTAGTATTGCCATAGATCTTATGTGTTGTAGTTTCATTATCTTAGCAAAGTATTTTGTTGATGCTTTTAGATCCACTCACCCCCTTTGCTTGTCTTGTAGCTTAATCTCTCATACTTGCAGGTTACTAAGGGTTGAGAAAGATAAATTTCAGATCTGGAAATTTATCCCTTCACCCACTTATATTCCTCTTAAAAATTTCTGTTCTTATCTTTCTATTTCCTCCAACACTTTGGGTACATTTTCTGCTCTTGAATAACTCTCTTTCAACATATTATATGCTGTCCTAAATGTTAAAAATTTATAGTTTTCACTAACATAAATTTCTTGAAGATATTTGGTGTTTTTGTAGCATTTCCAACAAGCATTAGCTTGCTGATTTTCTGCAGGTTTTCACCAAAAAGAGGGATCTACAGCCCATTTGGGGCATCTACAAGCAAGAGATCGGCCTCCTAAGTTGGGGTAACAAGTACCCACTTCTTCCCCTTCTACTTCTCATTGTAAGCAAGCCCAAGGGAGTCCGAAGGGCTTGCATTTCTCAAGCATTTTAAAATTTCTGCGTTTTTTCTTTTCTTATTTGCCTACACCTAGGGAAGAGTTTGGCCAAGCATATTAGATCTATTACTTTGTGGCTATTACATATATATTAGCTCTATCCTTGACTGATAATTCTGGCTGTTTGGTGGTTTTATCACATCTTCTTCATTGACTTTCATGTTCTATTTTCTGCGTAGACTGTATAGCCCAAGGACATGGCACTTGGTCTTGCTTGGCTTCTCACTCTATATCCTAAGAGACTAAAACATTATCATTCTGCAGATCTGGTTATTATTTCAGCATTTAAAGGACAGATCTGGATTCTTATTAGGGATTCCCCTCATGTGTCAAAGAAGAGACGGCCTAAAGTGAGGAGGATGACCATTGAGGTGACAATGGGTGATGTTCTCAAGTTTCCCTAGGGTTTGTATTTGATGATTGGACTTATATTTTGAAGCGCAGATTTTAGAGGTAAGAATCCCCATAAAATGAGAAACATTTCAGCATCAAATTCACCCATGACAGCTACGTAGACAAATAATCAAGGTTTTATATCGTC
The DNA here is from genome assembly GCA_009831015.1 of Picea engelmannii. NCBI lineage: Eukaryota > Viridiplantae > Streptophyta > Pinopsida > Pinales > Pinaceae > Picea > Picea engelmannii. Next base: position 9,520 of record WSFP011474446.1, read on the forward strand.
ATTGTGGCTCGATCACCACACACCTACTCTTAATTCTCTTTGATAGGTCATGTGGATTTCAAACACATAAGAATGCGATGAAGGTCAAGTGACATTAACCATATATGAGTCTGCCTACATCGGAGGTTTTTTGATGGTCATATTCTACTGCAAAGGATGGATTGCCACTGTCCCCATAGAATTTGAGTAGGTGTCTCAAATACTAACTCTTACAGAGATTGTTCGAAACATTGTTTTTGGAAGGTAGGAAGATAGATCTGTAACTCATATTCACCAAGACACAAGATCCCATCCGTTCCTTGTACCCCTACCTGAGATCTCATGGAAATCTCTTTTGAAATCATCTTGAAAATGTTAGAACCAGAAACAAAGAGGGAGAATTTCCAATCATGTGACAAAGTCCAAAAGTCCCTTAATTCCATCAGCATTGGTAGCAATGTCCAAGTATTATCCCAGAATTTGCCATGGCACCTCACCAAAGGTTTCCCTAGAATTCATTGATTGCGAAAACAAATCCTTGTAAAGATCAGTTTACCCAAACCCCTTTTCTTTTTAGGATAGTACTCAATTCCACCAAGGGGAAGTCTCTTCTCCTTTGTCTTTCCGCATAAATAACTTTGTAGAGGATTTTCTATCCTTTTGTAACCAGAAGTCAAATGTACAATGTAGAATAAGTAGAAAGCATGTCCACCTGCAAGAATGCTATCTATAATGGCAAGCGTTTAGGTAAGGAGTATCTATAATGGCAAAATTTTAGGTAAGAAGAATGTCTCAACGATACCATTTATTTCGACTGCCTTAAAAAAGTTATCTATTATCAACCTCCAAGCCAAAGTGGATTCCTAGATATTTGATGATCTGTCATGGTTGAGTAATTTTCCAATTTTTAGGAAACCACCCTTTATACACTTCCCGTCAAATGATAGTAGCTTTTATTGTCTCCACACTTACAACTATGCTAAAGGCGTTGACAAAGGTGCTAAAGCACCACAGGTTTCCCTGCATTGACCCAAGTCAACTCTAGCTTTTTGGTTGAGTTATCTACAAAGTGGACATTTGAGTAAGTGACTATCAGCAATAAATGAAATGCCTCTGATTTTCCCTTCAACGCAGGTTGCTGCTAATAAATACCCAAAGGACATACACAGCTATAACATAATTGTTGGCTGCCAAGAGACATCCTTTTTTAATAGATTTATAAAACAGGATTAATTTCAGAGAGGTGGTTGTTGAAAACATAGCTTTGCTGAAGCATTAGAGAAAATGATATTGACCGCTTTGCAAAACAAATTGCCCAAATACAATAAATTCAACAAATATTTAATAATGTTGCACTCAATTTGTCACAAACCTTGTCAAAATAAATTTCAAGGAAGAGAGCTTCCTGACTTGTTTCCTTAGGCCCACCCAATTCTCTTCCTGGCAGTAATAAGATTATCAGGGATGGAATCCTACCATAATTAATCAGTTTGTTTGTCTTACAATTCCAGAGGCCACCGATATGATTTTCTAAAAGTTTTGCAAGAATGTTGTAGGAGACATTGAGGAGCATTATAGACATAGGGCTCCACCCTTCAAATTAATTTTATTTTAACTTTTCAGAATGAGTTTGATAAGCCCCATATTAACTTGTGTTCCTATGGTAATGGTCTCCGATGATTTAAAGCTACAGGTGGAGTAAGTCCTTACAAGTTAAACAACTACATGATGGAACAATATATTTCTAAATTTTAGGTACTTCTGAGATTTCCAATTTATGTACTTGATAATTTTTAAATTATAAGTTAGCAACTACCTGATTGAATATAATATTCCTATTTTTTAATCTGCTTTTGAGATTTCCAATTTATGTTGGTAAATTTTTATATTCAACATATGATTGATTTGTTGATTTAATTTTATCTCACAAATTCTTCTCATTTGCCCTTTAGATCTCAGATTTTGGATTAGCAAAACTTGTTGGAAAATCTGGTGAAGGGGAAGCATCAGTTACTCGAGTTGTTGGAACATTTGGCTATTTGGCTCCAGAGTAAGCATAAGCTAAAATTACCGTCTTCTTTTCTATACGATTCACACATGTAGGTGAAGTTATTGCTGATGTATGCTGATGGGACTTAAGAATCTGAGACAGCTCACATGTAATACTGGCATATTGGTTGGCAGATATTTACATGATGGTCAGGCAACAACCAAAAGTGATGTATATGCCTTTGGCGTAGTGCTTTTTGAACTTATATCGGGAAAAGAGGCTATAGCAAGAAGTAAAGGTGTAGTGCCCAATACACCAGAAAGGCGTACACTAGTTTCTATTGTAAGTGTCTGTTTCAAGGTTTTGATTCTATGGATTGACAATTCATGACTAATAATTTTTCTCTCATTGCAAACCAATGAATTTTCTCTTGCAAGGCCTAAGGGGAATGTGTCTAATTGGAAATACACTTAATTTTTGAATGTAGCCAACCTACATATGGGATGTCTATACTTCTGTTCCCCATGCCGTGTATTTTTGTTTTCTTTGTCTCTATTTATCTGCTTATCAAGTTTTGAGTTTTCTGTGATTGATTTTTACTAGTGCCAAGCTTTTTCCAAAATAAAGTGAGACTCATGTTACCATTAAATTTCATATATGTGAAATTTGAATGCTCATTTTTCTACTCATGGGGATAGTATGCACTTTAACAACCATCAAGCTAGTAATTTGATAGAGATTTGATTAGATATATCAGATCATCATGACATGAAGATCATGATAGTTAAGTTTCACATGCAACTATCTAAGGATTGTCTCAAACAGGAGCAATCTATAAATTTGTCAGCTCTTGAGGCAGTGCTATCCTTTTATATTAGAAGGATTTTTTAACTTTTATTATACTTGTTTCAATGGAACATGCTGCTGTTTCATTAACCATTTGATTTATCTTCTATAACTTGTAATTCTATATGCTACAGATGACAATATCAGGGAAGCCATGTCCTGTATAATACTTCCACAATATTCAGTAAAACACTCAGTTTCGATACAAGATGACATCTACCTGACAGGTTTTATTACCTATAAACAAACATCAGGAATATAGAATTAGTGATCTTTTGGGATGTATTATCTCAAGATCTAGCACCCTTGTGCAAAGCCTCTCACAAGGTGCAAGACAAGTTTAACTTTGGAAGTATTTGCCACTGTCACCTTTGTTGATGCATGCAGCATCAGACAGGTACTTCCGCATTGGCTTGTGTCTAGCATGTGGAAGTCATCGAGAACCTTCTAAGTGTGAGACTTTACTTCAGTTAATGTAATTATTAAAGTAAAGTGCTTTTATTAGTAACCTAAGTTTTATGTAAGGAAAATGCTTTAATTAGCATTAATGAATTAAATAATAGCCATTGATCTTAAGTGAGGTGAGAAGTAATCTCAGTTGTCAATCACTTTGGAGATTAGGGTTAGGTTATAACGCAATCTTATAAAAGCAAGGTTAGGGTAAAGGAGAATACACCTTTGGTATACTTTGGTGAGATACCAAGGTCGGATACTTTTGATGAGAGATCAAAGTCGGGATCTTTAGTGAGATACCAAGGTCAGATACCATTGGTGAGATACCGAGGTGTCAGACTTTTGGTCAGAGACCAAGGTGGGACTTTTATGCAGAGATAACAAAGAAGGACTTTTGCTAGTGTGAAGTCAGTTGAGAGTGTAGAAGCAAAGAAGGACTTTTGCTTAGAGTGTATGAGTGAGGAGATCTCATTGATTGGGTAAAGAGATTTCATCCAAGTGTTGATGCAGACAGGGTTGGATCACGGAGGATTGTGATTCAAGATCTTGGATAGGTGGAGAAGAACGTCCATCTAGAGATCAGATAGGTCAAGGAGAAGAGAGAGCAGAGGTAGCCATAGGTGGGTTTCAACTGATTGAAGCCAGAGGAAATCATAGCGCCATACAAAGGTTTCCGTACAATATTTCCGTACGTATACGCGGGTGCTAGTGGAGACAAGCACATATACGGGGACATTCTTAAGGAACGACGTGTACACCTCGAAAAGCATGCAGATATGGGTCGTACGACAGAGCAAACTTTGCCAGGTTTTTCTGTAGTTGTATTTCTCTCAGTGGGCCATTATCCTTGTTATGGGAGCCTTGATTTGACCATAATAAAAGCATATAAGTACTGGTTTTCCCTCCGGGGTTTTCCCAGCGGTTTCTACCAGAAAATATTTGTGTATTGTTTGTGGGATTTTGGTTTCCTTGTTTATGCTTCCGTTGCATATTTAGTTGATTACTCAACTGCGATTTAATTCAATAAGTGATTTATTTGGAATTAGTTGTTGGGTGCTGGGTAGAGGGGTAAAAATCAACAACCTTAGCAATTACTTCCCTCGTTTTAGTGAAGAATGAAATCCAACAGAAGGGAGGCTTTCCTAGCAACCTCAAGCTATCCTATAGCAAGGCAAAAGTCAAGTCTATGGCCTCCTATATTGGTTACTCAGATATACCATAAGGTTGTCAAGGAAAGAACAAGGTGGTTTAATGAAGTAGCTTTCAGATTTGTATGTATTAAGTATCTTAAAAAATTAATGATATTAACAAAGTTTAAGCAAGTCAAACAAATGCCCCAAGCACTATAAATCAAGAAGAAAGCTATAGCTGTCATAAAACTTGTATTTAAAGATGATTACTTCAACAATTTACCAAGTTACAACAGCATAAGCAAAACAACCCTTTAGACAAGTATGCATGTAATTAATTAGGGATGAAAATGATAGATTAGGCTAGGGTTTAAAAGATGAACACTTCTGAAATGATGGATGAATATAACAACTCCAATAATGCAAGACGTCAAGCCCTAGAAGGCTGAAAGTCAAATTAGCAAAGCAATAAATTATGACAAGATACACTTGTGAGGTGAAAGATGCAAACAAACCCTAGACGTCAAGGTAGAAATGGCTTAAAATTGAAGGGGGATTGCAATAAATCCTAATCTTAGCATAAAACATCAAAGGAGAAGGGAAATTAGGGTGTAAAGTCACTTACAAGGGAGAAAGACTAGTGCCATCCAATCCTCTTGGGCATATGGAGTCAAGATGAGCTATCTTGGGAGACAAAGGAAAGCTTTGGCTAAAACCCTAAAGTAGTCCACTACAAACCTTAGAGATTCAACCAATAGAATGATGACTAGGGTAGTCCATTACAAACCCTAGAAATCGTTCTATGCCTTTCGACAAGCTTAAAGATGGATCTTGGAGAAACCCTAGAGTAGTCCACTACAAACCCTAGAATTCTATCCTATAGGAAAACACCTAGGGTAGTCCACTACAAACCCTAGAAATTTTTCCTATGCCCTTTAACAAGCTTTAAATCAATGATAACAAGGTAAGGTAGTCCACTACAAACCTTCCTATGGTTTCAAGACAAGGTTTATTCAAGAGAAATACAAGATAACATGCACTATCACCACTTTGATAAGACATTTACTTAATACATTCAAGAAATAAACCATCAAAGACTTAGAAAGAGCACTTACTAGGTAAATCAATGAGCATCCATGAAACCCTAACCATGAAATCATCCACGAAACTTGAAAAGCATCCATTAGATCATCTCCCAAAGAAGGCACATAAGTCATCCATAGTGAAAGAGAAGAAAGAAGAGACAAGTAGAAGTGATTCTCCACAAGTTGTGTTATCATTTACAATGAGGTAGCACTCCCTCTATATATGAGGAAACCAATCGCTATACCTCTCTAGGAAGCCCTTAAAACATAAGAATCCACAATATAAGGTGGATAGGTCTTAGGCCGACCCCCAAAAATGCCTCTAAAACAATGATATAATGTTAAAACATAAAAACGTTTTCTAAAAGTTCCACACATGCGAGTGTAGAAGGCCAAAGAGGGTGATGCCATCTCCTCGAGGGCTACAAAACTCCAAAAGTCATGTCTCTCCCCCAAAAGGTGAAAAGCATCATGAAAGGTCATGCCTCCTCATCAAGAAAGTCACATCCTCTCATCCAAAAGGTGCTAACTCATCATCCAAATGCTAGGTTGGCTCAAGCAAACATCACATCATTCTCAAGCATGACATCATCCTCACATGTGCAACGTCTTAGCCTCCAAATGTGACGTCATCATGGAAAAGGGCTCCATAACCTCTTCGAAGATGTGTACCATCCTCATCAAGAAATGACATCCATCCAAACCCAAATGTTCTCAAAAGGGTGCAATGTCCAAGGTGTGGGCTTCTAGCCCTTTGAGCAACATGTCAAGCTATATATGCAACGTCCTAGCTCAAGTAGGCAACATCCCAGGTCCAGGAGGTGCCAGAGGGTGTCAAGAAGCAGACCAAGTCATCATATGACCCAACGCTCATCATCAAAGGTTCAATGACCTCCATACAATGTGCAACATCTCGAGAGAAGCATCAAAACATTCTCCAAAGGATCGTCTCAAGGGGTGCTTCATCATGAAGCAAGGGCCCAAAAAATCAAGTAAGTCCAACCATCATGGATACAAGAGTCATTAGAATCATAAAAAGTAAGTCACAGTTTAATACAAAAGCCATGTAAGCATTTCACATTAGGTATCTTCTTCAAACTTCACACTAGCTTAAGACTTTATGCAATTTGCCAAGTTTAGGTGGGAAGGCCATCACAAAACCCTATTAGGTGTGCTAATACCCAAGTAGAGGAATATTTTCTGAGAAATCCATCATAGTGTAAGTATGAGTAAATGGTATGACATAGGGTTTACTTCATGGTCATGGTGTCATTTACATGCAAGGCCACGTGTGAGGTTCATCTCCATGAGCACTGTTGTAGAGGGAGTGTTTCGTGCATTGAGTTACCCTTTCCTTGGCACTATTTCTTTCCACCCCTATCTTGCCTTTTGATATTCATTAATTGCTTTGCAAGACACTTTTAAGGTTTATGCATTTATTACATGGGGATGCAGTTAAGTCCTTTCCTTTTGATAAGTATTCAGTGCATTAGGACTTGGGGTGATGGCCTCATAGCGAGGAGGTAGAGCTCAAAATAATCTTGGCTTTTGATTTATCATTTGTATTGCATTATTTCTTTTGCATTGTAACATGCTCTTTTCATTCTTTTTTACCAGCTGCATCAACCTCGGGCATTCAAGTCCCTTCTTCTCACAGAAGGATGAAGTACATAACTTTTTGGGATACATTTAATAACCACTTATAAAAGATAGGGCAACAGAATGAATCTAGATGGAAAGTGTTAAGTATGGAAAGGAATGGGTACGTTACCCCTATCAAGGTCTCACAATAATACCCGTTTTCCCCAAGTGTGGCAACACTTGACTAGGACACATAGGATGGCCACCAAGGTGAAACAAGGCAAAAATCATAACTTTCAAGAATCATTATTCATTATCTGACTTCAACCCATGATCCTCACCTAAATGCCTAATGCATTAAATGTAACACTTTGTATGAAACAATGACTAATGTACCTCATGTGTGATGGACCATTATCATTAGATGAACCTGCTGATCAAGTGAATGAGCTGAGCAATGACTAAGGAGAGGCATCTGAGGGGCTACTGTCTGTGGAGAATGCTGATCATCATCTCTGGGATCACTGTCTGCAATGTGGATCATGAAAAATGATCTCCTCTAGTTATCCCTAGCTGATAGGGGGTAACAGGATGAGCAGATTGTATCACCTGGAAATTCCTTC
>WSFP011474449.1:0-17205 GCA_009831015.1 Picea engelmannii
GGAATTGATGGGGCAAGAGGCTTATAATGAGAAAGAGGGAGATGGAAATAGACTCAAAAATGAAAGCATGAGCATGGGATGCAATTACAACTTAACTCAACAAGTTTCCTTTTTCGTATATGTTAGTACCCTAGGCCCGAAAAAGTGTTAAATAATACCCAGGAGAAATCTTCTAGCCAATGGTGACCAGAGTATTCCTTTTTCGTAAGTAGTATACTTGGTTTGGAAAAGGGTTAAACTTATACCAAAATAGGTGCCCTTTCAAATCCATTTAATGAGTGTGAAAGAGACAAGTTCACTCGAAAATCTTTCCATGTTTAAGCATTCTTGCAAAGAGCTTAAATAAGACTTGAAAAGTACAATATGTACAGAGGAATGTACAGCCTTGCGACTTATGCATAGTAGTTCTCCAATTATCACCCATTTCTAGGCCTAGGCCAAGGTATTTTTTGGTGATCAACTTGTAAAGTTTCCAGTTCAGGAGGAGGTAAAAAATCCAACATCATAGATTCAAGGATATTCTCATCTGAAGGAAACTCAACATCCATGAAACTAGGGCTCGAAAACTCACATATACTAGGGCTTGAGGTATCATAAACAATAACATCAAACTCGAGAGGAAAAACCATACTACTCGGACCCATAAGGGGAGGCTAGGGATCCCATGTAGGTATTTTGTCGAAATCCAACAACTCACTGGTAGATGACACAAGCTTGGGAGAACCTGAAGCTTTCCAAGTCGAGGAGGATAGAATACTTGCAGAGGATCCTTCATCTATAATACATCAAAGAACTCGCATCATCTGGAATGGTGCAGAAGAAGGAAGCAGAGGCTCTACATGATCATTCCAATCAAAGGAAATTATCCTAGGACTTGGAGGGAGTGTACTTAGAGAGAGTGGAATGATCCCTTATTTAGAAGGTACATAACTGGAAATTCTAAGGACATGGTTGAAAGATGAATCACCCCCCGAAAGAAGAGTGGGAGTGGTCGAATATTGCATCGGCAATGTCACTTCCTTAGAATTTTCACTCTCTAAGAGAAGAGTGGGATGGACCGAAAATTGCATCGGCGCGACCACTTCTTCAACCGTTGGTTGAGTAGGATGTGAGACAACGTGGTTAAGAGACACATCACTTTCCAAAACAGGAGTGGTGTCGGTCGAAGATTGCATCGGCACGACCGTTGTATCAACCAAAGAAGGATTAGATTGTTGGGAAACTAAAGATGACTCGAAACCCGAAGGGCCACTAGACAAGGACCACACTTCTCGTACCACTGCAATAGTAGGGCACACATGAGTTAGGTGATCTCCTTTGAAAAGTATACAAAGGAACTTGGGCTTACGTCCTATACATCTAGGCTTCTCAATCATATCAATTCCCCCAGCATGACTTGTAGTGGCCGATGACATGCTCCCAACATGACTTGCAGAGGCTAGTAGCTAATCTCCAACATGACTTGCAACGGTTGGTTGCTTGTCCCCAGCAAGACTTGTAGAGGCTAGTGACAGGTCTCCAACATGACTAGTAGAGGTTGGTGACTTAATGCCAGTATGACTCACAATGACTGGACTTGTTCTTCCATCATGACTTGAAATGATTGGTAGCAACAACTGAGACCATGCTCCTAGGAAAGACAGGTTTTGAGAGATCGCGAGCCAAGCAAGGTTCTGGTGTAAAACATGGCCCTACATGATAGGATATTACCCTCCTCCAAATTGATTCATAAAATGTTGTAAGGGCATCATCACCGAGGAAGCCTCTTGGGAGGAGAAAGAGACATGACATGGGTTACTCATGTGAGGATATATATTGCCCTCGAATGAAGGAACTTCATGTAAGGGGTTTCCCATACTATAAAACTAAATCCCTCCCGATGAAACACCAGAGGACAAAGGGAGGTTCACCATGAGAAAAGCATTTGTAGGAACTGACATAGCATAAGAAGGATAGATGGACAGGATGTAAGAAGTAGAAGGACCGCCCATTTGAGCACTCCATCCTGGAAAAGTTTATCTAGGATTAGGTCCAGAGGAAGAAGGGGTCCAACCTCCTACCCTGGTAGTTGGTTGAGGGATATGACCCCCACCAAACAAAAAAGGATTAGAAGGAGGTGTCATTCCCCCATACCCAAAACTAGGATTCACGTGAGACAATGAAACAGAGGATGAGAAGTGAAAAGTCATGTATGGCATACCAAAAGAGAAAGGATTAGAGGCCCAAGGCATTGACTAAGTACTATGATTCGATGTACCACTCAAAAATACAAAATAAGTTGTCCCCATGGACTAAACAGAGACCATGGGATGGGTAGTGCTAGCTATGATCCAGATTTTATGAGCATAACGAAATGAATAAAGATTATTAAAATATGCTTAACACATAATAAAAGAGATACAGTAAAATTGGTTTTTATTCAATAAGGAAATAAGATGAAACTGTAAAATTCAGTGGAAAACAAACTTGTTGGAATGGTGGCAGCTTATCTATGAGAAGAAATCTGATGGTTGTGCTCATTCACAAGAATATGATTACAATGAGGCTATGAAGGAATTTTTACAATAATCTGGAATGTCACAAACCCTATACATCCAAAAAAACTAACCCTAGGAGATGAAGCACCAAAAGTCATGTGAGCCCTGTTTGGGTAAGTTAGTACATCAACTTCCCGGGGTCGTAACTTTTGCATACGATCTTTGTTTGGGGAAAATGATAGCTCGTTGGAAAGGTATTGTCGAGGAGATTCATTTTGGGGGCTCAATAAAATCCCTTTGGTATCATTGAGAATCTTGATCTCAAAAAACCTTCATTTAGGCCCTCAAAATGGCCACGGAAGTTAAAAACTGTTTAAAATGATAAATTACCAAAATTGCCAGAAAACTGTTTCGAGCTAGTTGGAAAAGGTTGTTGGCCACCAATATCCACCTGGACCAAGACATTGACTGAGTACTATGATTCGACGTACCACTCGAAAATACAAAATGAGTTGTCCCCATGGACTAAGCAGAGACCATGGGATGGGTAGCGCTAGCTATGATCCAGATTTTATGAGAAAAATGAAATGGATAAAGATTATTAAAATATGCTTAACATAGAATAAAAGAGATACAATAAAACTAGTTTTCTATTCAATAAGGAAATAAGATGAAACTGTAAAATGTAGCGGAAAACAATATTGTTGGAATGGTGGTGGCTTATCTATGAGAAGAGATGTGACGGTTGTGCTCATTCGTAAGAAGATGATTACAATGAGGCTTTGAAGTAATTTTTACAATAAACTGGATTGTCACAAACCGTAGACATCCAAAAAACCTAACCCTAGGAGACGAAGCGCCAAAAGTCATGTGGGCCCTGTTTGGGTAAGTTAGTACATCAACTTCATGGGGTTGTAACTTTTTCATGCGATCTCTGTTTGGGCCACACAATAGCTCGTTGGAAAGGTATCGTCAAGGAGATTCATTTTGGGGGCTCAATCAGAGCATTTTGGTCTCATTGAGAAGCTCTATCTCGAAAAAACTTCATTTAGGCCCTCAAAATGGCCACGGAAGTAAAAAACTGCTAAAAATGGTAAATTACCAAAATTGCCAGAAAATTGTTTTGAGCCAGTTGGAAAAGGTTGTTGGCCACCAATATCCACCTAGATCAATCCTCCCTCCTTAGGAAGCAATGGTATCCATTGCATTGATTTCCCCATTCAGATGAGGAAATTTCTGTTGAATTTGGCCCCGGGTGAGACACTTGCCTTAGTGTAGGAGTTGCCCTGCTTTGACGACTCGATAAAGTTGGATCCTTTGTTGTCGAGTACCCTTGATATGTGTGTACACAATCTGATCACTGGATGCATGTTGCATGGATTCAGGTTTGATCTATGTTGGTGTCAAGTGCTCTGCTATCTCTGAGGTGTCCAATAATGGTGGGAAATATGAACGAAGGAGAGCCATGTTGAAGATTGGGTGCAAGCCAAGGAAAGGGGGAATGTTGAGCTCAAAAGCATTGTCACCCACAGCCTTGGTGATGGTGTATGGCCCATAATGGAGTGGTCAAAGCTTCTGATGGGGCCTTGTAAGGCGTTCTTTCTGCAAGTGAAACCAAACTTTGTCGCCCTCCTGAAACTTATGTGTCACCCGATGTTGATCATGGAACTGCTTGAACTTGGCATTAGACTTCTGTAGAATATCCAGAACCTGTTTTCGGATGTGTTGGATCCGCTCAATGAATCGGGTGGCTTTTTCAACTTCTGGTGGAGCAGGGGACGAGTTGGTCTAGGTGGTCGCTAGGGGTAGTGCAACATCCATGGGGCCCAATGGTTAGAATCGCAACCCCACCTGAAAGGGGTTGTGGCCAGTTGAGCTATGTAGGGCTCGGTTGTATCTATGTTGGACATAGGGAAGACTCTCATCCCATGTGCGGGGGTGTTTTGAATTGTACATGCGCATTATATGTACGATCATCTGATTGACGACCTCAGTTTGGCCATCTGTTTGGGGGTGGAAGGTAATGGATTTGGTGAGCTTGGTATCCAGTAGTGACCAGAGGCTCAACCAGAATGTACTGAGGAATTGATTGTCATGGTCTGAGATAATGGTTTATGGGATCCAAAAATGTGGTCATACTCATTCAAAGAAGAGATTAGCAGTGGATTCTTCCGTGATGTTCTTCTTGCAGGCGACTAGAATCACCATCTTGGAAAAGCGATCAACAACCACAAAAACATAGTCATTTCCCCCCTTGGTGGACGGGAGGCCCGACATGTAGTCCATTGAGATGGATTCCTATGGCATGTTAGGAGTAGGCAGAGGGGTGTACAGGCCATGTTTCTTTGTGGTCGGTTTGGCAATAGCACAGGCGGTGGAGGACTTGATATACTTGTCGACATCTTGTCGAAGTTTCGGCCAGCAGAAATGTTTCTGCAACACTGCCACTGTCTTTTCGATGCCAAAGTGTCCTGCCACTCGACTGTAGTGAGATTCCCAAATCAACTTCACACGCTCACTTGATGGAATGCAGAGATGGCCCAGATGATGCAACAACCCATCCTAAATATGGAAATTAGCGACCACTGAGTTGGTGCCCAACATTTGGTAGGTGGTGGAGAATTCAGGGTCTATCTCGTAGAGGTGGGGCCATCCGAAGGTCTCGTGGCCGCAAGAGTCTAGCACCATGGTGAGTGTCGCGACTGGAGGTTGGCTGAGGAAATCAACAACTCGGTTGGTACTTCTTATTTTATACTTGATGTTGAGGTGGAATTGTTGTAAGTGTGTAGACCACTTTTTATGGCGGTCATTCTGCAATTTGCCTTGGGTATGCATGAACTGTAGTGGCTTGTGATCAGTGTGGATGAATGTCTCCTTCCCAAGAATGTAATGTCTCCATTGGCGAGAGGCTTTCACAATGGAGTACGATTCTTTGTCGTAAGTAGGGTACTTATGGACAACATCTGGTAGTGTCTCATTATGATATGCCACAGGGTGGCCGTGTTGAGTGAGAACGGTGCCCACAACATAGTTTTAAGCATATGTCTCAATATCAAAGGGATGTTGCAGGTCTGGTAATGAAAGTATTGGGGATGAGCACAAACGATTCTTCAAGTCCTCGAAGGCTTGTTGTTGGGACAGGCCCCACACAAATTTTTCCTTACCACCACCCCTGGTTACTTTTCTGAGGGCCCATGCGATATGAGAGAATCCCAACATGAACCTATGATAGAAATTGGTGAGGCCCAAGAAGCTCTGAAGTTTAGTGAGTTTGGTTGGGGTTGGCCAGTCACGGATGACCTGGATCTTGGCTAGATCCACATGCGCAACATGTTGATCAACGATGTAGCCTAAGTAATGGACCTTGTTCATGCCGAAGGAACATTTTTGCAAGTTTGCATATAGTTTGTGTTGCCACAGGGTGTGCATAACCTGTTGAATATGTTGCAAGTGTTCCACCCAATTCTTGTTGTAGATGAGGATGTCATACAGATACACCACTACAAAAGTATTGGTGAAATTTTGTAGGATATCGTCCATCATCCTCATAAACGTTGTTGGATCATTTTTCAAACGAAAGGGCATAACCAACCATTTAAAAATACATTATTTTGACTTAAAGGTGGTCGTCCATACATATGTATGTTCTACTGGGACCTGGTGATAGCCAGAATTCAGATCAATCTTATTGAAGTATTTGGCCCCCATGAGCTGATCAAGGAGGTCGTCGATTCGAGGAATCGGGTACCGATTTCGGACTATGATTTTATTCAGGGCTCGGTAATCAATGCAGATTCGCCAAGTCCCATCTTTCTTCTATAGCAACATGATTGGGCTCCCTCAAGGTGATGAGATGGGACAAATGTGCCCCTTGTGGAGAAATTATTGGATCTACCTCTTGATCTCCTCATTTTCTAACAGAGAGTGGCGGTAAACTAGCCCATTGGGTAGCTTTGCGCCTGGGGTTTGATCGATGGGATGCTTGACCTGGTAGTGAAGAGGTACCCCGGTAGGAGAAGAGAAGATATTCGAGTATTCTTCCATGAGCTTATCCACTTGCTTCTATTGTGTGGAGAGATCAGTTGTAGAGGCCCTGGATGTGGTTGTGATATTTCGCTCACTCTGAGAAAGAATCACGAAGAAGACAAATTTCTCGGTATGAGAGATGGCCTTCCTACATTGCTTGGAAGAGATCAAGGAAATAGCCCTAGGAGGGAATTCCATGGGTATACTGTACAATTTCCTGTTCAAAGTGATAATAACACTACGAGGCCTAGACTCATATACAACATGACGTTTCCATAAATAAGGTTGTCCCAAAAGAACATTACAAACTTCGAGAGGAGCAACATCACACAATACCTCATCTTTGAAGGGCTTGATGTCGTACGACATTCGACATTGTTGGCTGACGTGGAGATCACTTCCTTGGCGGAGCCATCTAATGGTGTAGGGTTGTGGGTGTGGCATTGTCGGCAGGGCCAACCACTTGACAACCTTTTTTGAGATAAATTTCTTCTGGCTACCGCTATCAATGATGAACTGCAGTGGGGTACCTTTCACCCACATCTATGAATGGAAGAGGTGCTCACCTTCTTCTAGCTCGTCTGGTTCACCAGTTTGGAGCTTGGTGGTAGAAATGGTGGCACTGGGTTCCACATCAATGATCCATTTTCCCCTTTCTGGTTCTGACTCAAAGTAAAAACCTGCATCTGATTCAGAGGCTTTCACTTTGGCCACCAGTGACTGCTTTGAGCGTCAATCAATAATGTTATGCCAAGGGATCTTATGGAAGTTTCACCATTTCCTGGTATCTTTCTTTGTCTTTCAGGTGTCCTTCTTTGCTTGTGGCTTGGACTGATTGTCTTGATATTGTCCATATTTTCTCCATCCTTTGTTATGTGGGTTGGGGCTGGCCTTTCCTGGGTTTTGCTGTGAGGGGTTCACAGGCCCAAATTGTCACGTCTTTTGTTTGAGCTTCTGCTCGATTTGGATGGAATATCTGTAGGTTGCACCCAAGGATGAGATGTCCAGAAATTCCATTTCGATCTGTATGTATCTATGAAAAGCACCACGATACTTGATCATGAGATGTCTCTCTAAATATTTGATACCAAACTTGGTGCACAAGGTATGGAAGATGTTTGTGAACTCTGGCACTACTTGGTCTCTTTCTTGTCGCAATGTGGTCCTTTTGGTATACAAGTCGTCATAACTTCTGATAGGGTAGCATTGTTCCTTAATAACATCCCTAAAGGATTCCCAGGTGGACGTGATTGTAAATAATGAGGGTTCCTCTGTTTCCTTTTGCTCACATAAAGTTTCCCACCAATCTTTGACATGGGGAACGACTTTGAGGAGCGCAAAAGTAATTTTTTCTCTATTCGAAAAGTTATGGACAGGAAAATACCCTTCTAGTATATTCAACCACTTGTCTACAACATCTGCGTCTATATGACCTTCAAATATAGGATTATCGAAGTTTATTTGTACCTTGAAGGGGGCGGTGCCTCCGCTTGAGGAAGATGCATTGCATGTTCGTAGTCGTCGAAGGATTTGCTCAAAATTATCCATCATCTCGTTCCTCTGTTGTGTGAGGGATTCCTCAAGAAACATTTTCAAAGGATCTCTTGTCCCATCATCTTTCTTTTCTCCTTCCATGAGAGGTCGCTTGGGTGTACAAGAGATTTTTTCCTCGAGAGAAACAAGCTCGAGAACCAATTCTTTGTACCCTGACCTCGTTGGGGACATGCATTAAGACGGCAAGGAGCAGACTGCTCTGATACCACTGATCCAGATTTTATGAAAAGAATGAAATGAATACATATTATTAAAATATGCTTAACATAGAATAAAAGAGATACATTAAAACTGGTTTTCTATTCAATAAGGAAATAAGTTGAAACTGTAAAATGCAGCGGAAAACAAGCTTGGTGGAATTGTGGTGGCTTATCTCTGAGAAGAGATGTGAAGGTTGCACTCATTTGCAAGAAGATGATTAAAATGAGGCTATGAAGGCCTTTTTACAATAAAATGGAATTTTACAAACCCTATAAATCCTAAAAACCTAACCCTAGGAGATGAAGAGCCAAAAGTCATGCAGGTTCCGTTTGGGTAAGTTAGTACATCAACTACCCGGGGTCGTAACTTTTGCATACAATCTTTGTTTGGGGCACACGATATCTCGTTAGAAAGGTATTTCCGAGGAGATTCATTTTGGGGGATCAATCCGAGCCTTTGGCTATCCTTGAGAATCTTGATCTTGAAAAACCTTTATTTAGGCCCTCAAAATGGACACGAAAGTTAAAAACTGCTAAAAATAGTAAATTACCAAAATTGCCATAAAACTATTTTGAGCTAGTTGGAAAAGGTGGGTAGCCACCGATATCCACCTAGATCAAGCTAAGGGAGTCACAGGGACTCCACCAACCATAGAAGTCAATACTGACGACGCAATACAAAATCTTAAGGCCAACTAATAAACAAAGAGCACAGTCCTAAATAAAACTAAAGGCCAATGCACACAAATAGGATATGATGGCTGAAAGGGACCTACCAAACTAAATAAAGTATCCCTCTCCCAAGAGGGGGTGATACTCCCGAACAATAGAGTGGAGGTAACATAACCGGTTATAAGGACCCTCGTAGGCTTCACAACACAATCAGTCATATTCCTCTGGAGAGAAAATACTCCATAAAGTCTGTGTGTTGTCTGATCCCTATCTGACCCAGGGTACCTGAAGAATAACCCCTGCAAGCAACCTATGTGTCTACCTATGTCAAGAAACTAGAGTCACCATGATATAACCAATGCTTAGGTGAGAAATCGCAAGTTCAGTCCACCGTATGGGCAGGGTAGAAAATCTTGAAATCTCGAAAGCACTACCTCTCAAGGAGGTAAAGGAACTAGCAAGACCCCCAGATATGAATAGAACCCCAGAAATATCGTTGATTCTAGGAAGGTATTAGAGGGCTATCTCTGCAACCAACTTCGTGCGACCTAGTGCTTAACTCCGTTGTAAGCGGAGCCTCGTGAGGACACTAATTATATAATGGGCTTCACCATTCTCTGGTCAGACATATACATTAAGTTTTATAGCCTTGGAGAATTTTACTCACAAAATCCTATTCCAAGGCTCTAGGTCTTACACTTATTTGTGTACCCTGAAAAAATAAAATCGTTTCTAATCAATTTTAATTATTTAACGTTAATTTTAATGGGTTTTTCTTACTCAAGAGGTGTGATTGTGAAACTAGAGGTATTATGACTCAACGTATATATAAAAAAGCAAATATGAAAACACTACTAAGTACTAGTCTTGATTTTCAATGAGATGGTATGCTTCTAAATGTTGTTTCTAAGATGCAATCTCTACAATTTCAATAAAGTGAAATCTTTCCTAATATGCAAAAACTAATGCAAAGTGGCCAACAGTGCAAATGTTATAAGTAAATTGCAAAAAGCAAATTTTTTTGTATTTTTGATATAATGAAAAGAAAATGCAAGGACTAAATAACAACCTCATAGGCAAACCCTACTGCAAGCAAAAGGAGACAAGCCAAGAAGGATACCAAGAAACAACTACCCATACCAATATGTAAGGACAACAAATGAGAAAAATGACAAGAAAGGAGTTTTCCCAAAAAACCCACCAATAAAGCGGCTTCATATCACTCTGTAAGCACTTAATAGTCAGAATAGGGACCCAAGAAGTATCAACAACCAGAAAAAATCACCCAAGAATCACTAAACTCGGCCAAAAAGACTCAGAAGATAGTGTATGTGATTGTTGTGGGAACATAAGCGTATGTACGTGCCATAAAGGAAGACAACTCGCGTATGTACGTGACTGTCAAGGGAAAACCCACATATGTCAAAGAAGACGCTGCCTGGACAAGGACTAGGC
The DNA here is from genome assembly GCA_009831015.1 of Picea engelmannii. NCBI lineage: Eukaryota > Viridiplantae > Streptophyta > Pinopsida > Pinales > Pinaceae > Picea > Picea engelmannii. Next base: position 10,385 of record WSFP011474449.1, read on the forward strand.
CAAGAAACTCAGAAACAAGGAAAAATACGGGTTGTCAAGCAACATGCAACAAAGAAGCTTAGGAAAATAGAGAGCAAATCAAGGAGAAAAAATACCCAATACCCCAAAAGGGAGATCTCCCGAGTGGAGTCGCCAATTTTGTTACGAGGAAAATATCTCCATGTCTAGGGGAAAACCAAAACATACAGAATGACACCTAGAAACCAAATCTAATCTCAAGTATGTTATATAAATGAAAATTCTAACAAGAGAAGGCTAGAATCCTACCTCGTACTGACATCCAAAGAGGACCACCATTGAGCACACGACCCAAAGCTTTATACCTGCAACTTGTCCTCAACAACCAAGATACACAACCATTTGGTAATGATATATAATGTTAGCATATAAAATAGCATAATCCATTAACACACATAAAAAATATGCCCATGGAAAGTAATACAAATATTTTCAATATATCAATTGGACGAGAAAAGAGTATTTCTATTAATGTGATCAACATAAGTACATAGGTGAAAAACTTATGTAACGACACATATTGGAACCGAGAAACTAAGTCCCTCCAGCTGGGTCTCCACCACTTCAATCCTCCACAAAGGAAAGCTCACAAGTAGTAGGAGTCAATGAAGTTCTCCATCTCAATACAGGAAGAGCTTGGGGGCTAAACACAAGAAGTTCAGACTTTCAAGGACAAAGGAATGCAAACTCAATTTGAGGTGAAATTTCTCCAGAGTGTATTTGTTCTCAATGATGAAATATGTCCTCAAGGCTTGTATATGGCTCAATTTATAGCCTCCAAATGGAATTGAAGGGTCGAGTCATAGCGTTTTCAGTATATGAAAGGTCAAGGATCATGGATCACATGATATGGCATGGAAACCCGACATATTTTTTAATTCTTTAGCACCAAACCCGATGTACGTGGGTTGTGATGGAGCATCCTACTTATACACAAGTTTTCTAACTATAGGCCACGTATATGGACAAAAATATGTATTTTTGGCTCTGGAGTGAATAAAAAGGGGAAATGAAGTCTGCAGAGCGAAATAGAAGGCCATCAAAGCAAGATGCATGGAGTGAGGAAAAAATTTATATAAAAAAAACATATGTGAAGACAAAAGTATTCAATAGGACTTTGGTGCATCTTTTGAGGGGTTACAATCAAAAGCATTAAAATACCTAGGATGCAAATTCGATCTATATGCAACAGTGTTATAATAGAGAATTCCACACTTCTACTGGTAAGTCACCTTTTGAAACTTGCTTTAGATATTTTCCACCTTCACCCTTGGATGTTGTATATGGATAGCAAAGAGTAGTGATGGAGGACCTCACAAGAGATGCATTAAAAGTAGAATTGTTTTTTGAGAATATTAGGTAGATCCATTTGCAAGTACAAGAGATGTTGAAGAAGTCACAGGAAAAGTATAAGGCCAGACATGATCGACATAGAACCAATAATTCATTCAAAGTGACAGAGATAGTGTGGTTACAATTGAACAAAGAAAGACTACAGTATCATGGTAAGAAGATCAAGGCTCTGAAGTATCTCCCTTTTGAGGTATTGGATAAGGTAGCAGATAATTCCTACAGCCTCAGTCTACCCCCATACATGTGTATTTACTCAGTATTGAATGTGGAGAATTTGAAACTCTATGAGCCTTCCATGCTAGACCAGGAAGATGACCAATCCCTACCTACCATAGAGGAATTAGCACTAGATTCTCAGGCAGAGTTGGAAGAGTACATAGTTTTGCAGAAGAGGTTTGGAACTATAAGACAAGAGCAACATGACCTTTGGCAGATTGGATTGAAAGGAAAACTTCCAAGCAAGGAAAAATGGTACTCCAGGGAGAAGGTAGAGGAAAATTTTCTTCACCTCATTTAGTAAATAATTTGGGGACAAAAATCCACCCTAAATGGGGAGGTATTATCTAGATTGGATCATTGTATGATTTTCCATCTCTCTCAGTATTTTTTGGGTGGAAAAAATTGGAGGAATCAATGTGTAGAGCCATTTTAGCGGCAAGTCCCAATTTGGAAAATTGGGTCCAAAAAACCATTTGAAATACTCTGGAGCCATTTTGAGGCATCAAACAATATTTTTTGGGTCCAAACCTACTCGACAACAAGATTCCATATTCTACACATTGAGACCTCTCCAACAGTACAAGAATTGCCTCAATTGGATCTCGTATGCAAAGGTTATGCCTCTTGCAAGTTGACCTAACTTGTTGACCACCATGGTATGAGTAGATGCCATGTCATACCCCATTACTAAAATGTGTGTGGATAGCCACGTAGTGGATTTTCAAGAACATTCTAGAAATTCCAAACCTGATCACTAATTGAGGGTTGAGGAAATCAAAACCCTAACCCTAGACGACTATCGAGCTATGTTAAATATCGAGTCGTTGGGAAGAGAAGGGGTTCAATTATTTTGTATTGTACTTGTTCCATAGTTAAGGAGTGGTATTTTGAGAGCATATCAGATGAGGTAGGAGATTCTCTAGCAGTCGTTCAAGCTATAGTGTCAAGGGAGTGAGTGCCTATTTTGTTGTGCTTGCTTTGCTTAACTAAAGAAAAGAGACAGAAACATGGGGCTAACTTTATAGCTCGGTTTTCTCCCGTATTGTGTTTCCCGTGATACATCTTGTGTTTAATTGTGTGGATGGTGTGTATATTTTTTCCTATTCTTTCATTTTCCTATTCAGTTAATTTCATAAATTCAATCAAATCTAGTAATTAACTAATCCGGGATCTAAGAAAATAAACTGCAAAAATATAATATTTTTAAATAGTTTAAGATTTGTTGTGATGAACTGTTTCAATGAAAAAAATTGGAGGAATCGTCTTGCAGAGCCATTTTAGTGGATGATCCCAATTTGGAAAATTATGTCCAAAAAATCGTCTGAAATATTCCAAAGCCATTTTTATGGATCAAACAACATTTTTGGGGATCCAAACCTGATCTATAACAAGATTCCATATTCTACGCATTGATACCTTTTCAATAGTGTAAGAATTGCCTCAATTGGAGCTCGTATGAGAGATTTATTCCTCTCACAAGTTAACCTACCTTGTTGACCACCATGGTACGAGTGGATTCCATGTCAGCCCCCATTAATGGTCCACCTAAAGTTTTTCATGCTACCAAACAACAATCACAAGTGTCCCATGAAATTAAAGAGGACCAAATTAGTGAAAGATGAAGAAATATAACAAGTCAGATCACAAGGAAAGAGTTCGGTTTGATACCTATACACAAAGACATGGATGCCACAACTAAAAATGTAAATGGAAAACAGATGCATCCCAGCGAAGTCAAAATAAGAAAACATGTTAGTACTATGGAAAGACTAGACATGTGGATAAATTTTTCTACATGAAGAGAGATGATATAAAGGAGAAGGTTAAGTGCCTTGAAGGAGATGTGTCGGTTGTTCGTCGATCTGTTGATAATTTCACCTTCCAAGTTAGAACTTCTCAAACCTTGTTGTCTCATTCTGCGTAGAACAAATGGATATTCAACTCTGGGTGAACTCATCATATGGCCAAGGATTCCTTCTTGTTCGTGTCCTTGAATGACGCCGAGGAGAGGAATATTTATGTTGTTGAATATTTTTCTCTGCATATTGTTGGATAGGGTGATGTTACCTGTCAACATGGTAGAATTGTCGATGTTTATCATGTGCCAAACCTTAGTTCCAATTTTATTTCTATTTCTCAGTTAACACAAAAAAGTAATATTGTGGAATTTTGGCCAAATCGATTCCATGTTCATGATTTGAAGAAAATTAAGCCAATTGTCACCAGAGGATTTCTCAACCTGAAGGAGAGTCTGTATAAATTATGTGACATGACTCGACTAGATAATGAACCGACTACTCTTGTTTCTCACATTAATGAGCGAAGTCAAATTTGGCATGAACCCAAGCCATTTAGATTTGAGAAGTTTTGGCTTGATCGCCCTGACTTCATGCCAAATATTTAGATCTGGTGGTCACAATGTGGGATAAGCCATGGTAGTAGGATGTTCTAGCTAAGAAAAAAACTAAAGCAAATCAAATATAAAATTAAGAAATGGAACAAAAACATCTTTGGGAACATATTTGAAGCACAACGTAAATTGTAAATGGAGATGGAATTACTTCAACAAACAATAACTCAAGAATGAATATTTGAACAATGCACAACTTAGTAACAACACATCCCACAAGACCTAAACACTAGGGCTTGTGAGGAAGAAACCCTCTAGCATTAAAAATCCAGAATACAGTGGCTTAATGATGAAGACAATAATATGAGGTTTTTTCACAACTCCATGATCAATCAATGAACTCACAACCACATCCTATCTTTATGATATGAAACAGGGGAGGTACCAAAAAAACACAAGGATATAGAGGATGAAATAATAACACACTCCAGTCGAATTCTAACTAAGCAACCAACACAGAGAGAAGAAGCCACGACCAACATCTTAAGGGCCATACCAACCTTGGTCACACCAGAGAAAAAAAATGGCCTAATTAGGTCAATCTCTTATGAGGAGATCTCTAGTATAGTCAAATACCTCCCAACCGGCAAGGTCCCGAGACCAGATGAATTTACAACAGTGTTCTTCGAACCTTGTTGGCCCATAGTAGGTGAGGAAATGATCCAGATTATTTTCGGCACAAAATGAGATCGGAGATATAATAAATAAATGCACAGAGATATCGCATATATTCAATAATATAACAGAAATGTATCGGAGATGCAACCATAAACACAGATATACAGTAATACATGATTTCTATTAATGAAAGAAATGTACAGAGACTGTAAAAATACAGAGTGGAAGACTCGCTAGAATGGTGGCAGCTTATCTCTGAGAAGAGATGTGACGACTACTTGCATTCACCAGAAGATGATTACAATGAGGCTCTGAAGGCATTTTTACAATAATCAGGAATACCAAAAACCCTAGACATCTAAAAACCTAACCCTGGGAGATGAAGCGCCAAAATTCATGTGGGCCCCGTTTGGGTAAGTGAGTACATCAACTTCCTGAGGTCGTAACTTTTGCATACGATCTCCGTTTTAGGCGTGTGATAGCTTGTTGGAAAGGTATCATCGAGGATATTCATTCTGGGGGATCAATGATTCCTTCGACTATAGTTGAGAACCTCGATCTCGAAAAACCTTCATTTGGGCCCTCAAAATGGCCCTGGAAGTTAAAACCTGCTAGAAATAGTAAATTGCCAAAATTGCCAGAAAGCCGTTTTGAGCCATTTGGAAAAGGTGGGTGGGCCACCGATATCCACATGGATCAATCCTCCCTCCTTAGGAAGAAATGGTCTCCATTGCGTTGAGTTCCCGGGGGAGAGGGAAAAGCATTTGTTGAATCTGCATCTTGGTGAGTTGCTTGTCTTGCTAGAGACGTCGCACTGCTCAGTTTGTGGAAATCTGTCACGAACCTGTTGCGGTTGAGGCTGCTCAACAAGTTGAGATACATGAGAGGACGATGTGCAGAAGGAATATTTGCACTTTGCTGCAGCCTTGTCGACCTGCTTCTGTTGGATAGAAGGTGTTTGGGGCAAGGTTGTAGTGGTTGCAGTGTCCTTTTGTTCTCCTTTTGAACAGATTGTGAAGAAGTTGAATTTTGCAGAATGAGATACTACCTTGCGACACTTTTTAGGTGGAACAGTAGTCGGAACTACCTCTGGTATTCTGTAGAGATGACCCCCCAAAGTAACAATGACACTATGGGGTCGAGACTCATAAACATCATGGCATCTCCACATATATGGTTGTCCCAAGAGAACATCACAGACATCTAGTGGAGAAACATCACATAATACCTCATCCTTGAAGGGTTGGATGCCATATAACAATCGGCACTGTTGGTTGACACGGAGATCTCGTCCTTGCCGAAGCCACCAGATGTTGTATGGTTGTGGGTGTGGTGTTGTCGACAATCCCAACTATTTGACGACCTCTGCTGAGATGAGGTTCTTCTGGCTTCCACTATCAACAATAAAATGCAGCGGGGTCCCCTTCACCCACATCTATGAATGAAAAAGGCGCTCCCCCTCTTCAGGATCTGTTGGTTCTTTTGGTTGAATTGTTGCGGTCGCGACAGTAGTAGTGGGGTTTGCGTCAATGATCTATCCTTTACCATTATTTTTAGAATCAGATTAGGAATCAGGGTTCGTCTCTTTGTCTTTGATATCAACCACCAATGACTGTTTTGAGCGACATTCATCGGTGTTGTGCCAGGGGATTTTGTGGAACTCACACCATTTTCCAGTGTCCTTCTTTGTCTTCCCGTGACCCTTTTTTTCTTGTGTCTTGGACTGGTCTTCGGGAGACTTCTTGTTAGGGTAGTCTTTGTCATACTTTGGTTGTTGCGGATTTGCAGACCCGAATTCCTGTTTGTTCTGGTGCTTAAATTTCTGCTCAATTTTAACAACATATTGATAAGCAGCACCGAGTGATGAGATGTCCAGAAAATCCATTTCAGTTTGGATGTATTTGTGTAGAGCCCCACGGTATTTCAGAACCAAATGTCGCTCGGAGTCTTTGATACCCAGCTTGGTGCACAAAGTATGGAAGGTATTGGTGAACTCCAGAACTGCTTGACCCCTCTCTTTCCGCGGTGTGGTTCATCTCATGTACTGGTCCTCATAGTTGCCAACAGGGTAATACTGTTCTTTTACCGCATCCACAAAAAAATCCCAAGTGGGATCGGCCCCATATATTCTAGAATCCTCTGTGGAACTTTGCTCCCAGTAAGTTTCCCACCAATGTTTGACATGAGGGAGAGCTTTAAGGAG
>WSFP011474450.1:0-17205 GCA_009831015.1 Picea engelmannii
TATATATATATATGCCACGTGTCAGAGCCATCTGAATAGTATAGCGTACCGTATGGACACATGAACACGTGTCACACCCATCTGGATACGTATAGCGTACCGTATGGACACATGAGACAAGAGGACGGCGGCCAAAGCGGCCTCCTGCCTTTGTCAGTTGCTTTTACCAGGCATTCCATTAGCCAGTTATGTTGCACTTGGTCAGTGTAACGATGAAATTTGATACTTCAAACTATCAAGACGTGTTGCTAAAGTTAAAGTGAAATGGCTGTCTATTTGTCGGCTCTAACTCTCCTCTCCAAATTTGCAGGTAAAGTTTGTAGAATAGCAGCATCCAATTTAACAACAAAGTCGTAAGCACTTTTTTTTGTCAGGTCGCAAAAGGACTGTTTTTATCCTAAGTTTTTTTATATGAATTTGGTTAAAATTTTGATTTTTGTTTTAATTTTTAGAAAAAATAATATGTTTATTTTCATAAAGTAATAAAAAGATTAAACATAGTGGAGGCACTTGTGGGGTTCTTTTTTGGGCATGGAGGAATTTTTTGGGCCCAGAGGAAATAGAGTTTTGGACTACTTCTGAAATTTGGGGATGGAAACAAATAATAAAGCTGAGATTCATGTCCTCCTTCAAGAGATACATTTGGGCAAAACAAAGGTACATACAAACTCTGAATGTAGTGGACGATTCGAAGACAATAATAAGGACAATGATATTAGGCTCCTCTCCTCACAACACAAACTTAAGAAACCTAATTGCACAAATTCTCCTTCTCGCAAGTCTCATGCACATCAATGATTTCCACGTCCTCTGAATCAATAACGAAGAATCAGATAAAATTGCTAATAAGGTCATTGGCAAGGCCCCAGGTCACTTAGGGGTCAATGGACGTGAGTGCTCAGCCCCTTTGCCATGAGTTTAAGCCTCACTCAGAAACCTAGGGCCCACTCTGTATGGGAGGCGACGCATAGCAGGCCATCGCATCACATGCTCTCCTACACAAAGTTTGGGACACAAGGACAAGGTCTTTTAACGTCGACGAGAAATTGTGCAGACTATGGGAAGTACAGTCGTTCCATCATGAGGAAGGGAGGTGGTACTCCTCACACCGGTATGCTCGTGCATCTCAGGGATGTGGATTCAGGGGCGGTGAAGGAGGATTCAAAAGGAACGAGTGAGATGAGGATGGTGAGCTCAGCAGACGCCAAATCAAGTTCTTCGCCACCCTTCGAAAGTGTTTGGCACGAGGGTTTTCAGCGAGATAAGGTACTCTCCAAATCCTTGTTTCAATGCCTCTCTCCTTTCCCCTCGTATTTGAATTATCACAGGGTTTGCGTCGACATCATGGCAGATTATGGAAGGTGGCACCTCAGAAAGCTAATTAAATCTCGATGCCTCTCGTATTTGGCTTGTGCTTCTTTCGCTAGGTGGTCTGTATAGTTCCTCCTTGACTCTCTTCTCGAGCTTTTTGAATTGAGAGTATACGTCTTTCTGGGTGGGTTCTCCAGCCTAGTCTGGCTTCATTTCTATCCCTCTGTTGCCCTCGTTTTAACACAGACCAAGTTTTTAGCCTCGCAGCCATAACCACTCCCCTCTCCTCAGCTTCTGGAAGTAAATCCCCTCCAGAATTAAGGCATTGCTCAATCTGGTCCTTTCAAAGAAGCATGGACGCTAAGGAGAAAAAATATGGGCAAGGTCAGTGGGATCTCGATTTCGAGTGCACTAAATGTTAGAGGTTAAAAATTAAATATGGTGCCATCAGCTCCATGGTCTCCTTTGAGCTAGAAACTTTGTCTCAGCATCGACATCTCATCGGGCAACTCCATGATGAAGTGTATGCTCAGCGTAGCCAAATTGAAGACCTCCATTATCGTCTCGAATAGTTCGAGAAAAATCAAAGGCAACCTTCCACCCTGACCAACAATGGAAACACATCAAGGAATGTTTCAGAAGCCTCAATGGGCCTGATACCTAACCTCAATGAACCAATTGAAGCATAATGGGTCCAGCAAGAAATTCAAGACGTCAAGCAAGAACCCGATAGCTGATTTTCTTTCAAAATGCAATTGTAATGTTTGGTCTATCATTGTGTATTAACGGTGTTTTTTTACCGACAGTATACCTACCAGATTAGAAGTAGCATAATTTTTTGGTTAATCCTTGAGGATTCAAACATAATTTTGGTAATTGTTGAACTAGTCTTGAGATTTGGCTATCTCAGCACCTTTAAATTTTTGTATATTATATCTTAGTGGTCTTGACCATTGTTGGCCCTTGACCAAGTTTTGAGGAAACATTGGTCGGGTTTGACCACTTTTGTACTTCGACAGGCTGGTCGAAGATGCAGAGCCCAGGCGGAGCTGAGATCCTGGGATCTCACTTGTTTTGTGGACCCAACAAGAGGTTCACTAGGGTTTTGGGTATTAGGATTTAGAGGATGTTAGCCCATGGGTTTACCCATGTTTAGGCCTTTTTGTAAGGGATGTAAAAGTATAAATAAGAAGGAATGTAATGTAGAAGTAGTATTACAAAGCGGTGTAAGTAGCTAAGTGCAAGAGGCAAATAGTTTTGAGTTGCTTTGTGCAACAGGCTGTGTACGTAAGGCTTTGTGCGTAATAGAGGAGTTGGCTCTGTGCCTTGACCTGATTTTGGGAAGGTGGATCTGGTGCTTAGTGCGTAGATCACATGTCCAGTGCGAAGCTTGGCTCTGTGGCTTAGTGCACAGGAGCAGATGGATGTAAGAGATTGAAGACTAATTAAGAAGAATAAGTCATTGGTGGACATAGCCCCACATTGGGGTGAACTACGTAAATCGTGTGTTGATGGTTTGTGCTATAATGTTTATGCCGTGAATCTGCTTAGTGCATTGAATGTTATGAAGGATAGATAGATCTATGAATGTTTAATGCTTTGTATATGTTGAATGTGTTAGATCTGACTTATGATGCTAAGTGTGATGTGTATTTTGTCATTATTATTGCGTTGATCTGTACTTAGGGTTTGATCTGCGATGTGAATAAAGCTAATGAATTAATATACATTGTTCTTAAGTACCTTGCGAAGTGTTGTATTCATAGATCTGTGTCCCAGCTAGGTTACAAACACATGAGTCCTATAACCCCCCTGTCTCTACCTTGGGTGAGACTTCGTCTGCTTCGCAGCTGTTGTCAAAAGGGTCGGTAGTTAGGGTTTCGTTGGTGCGTTGTTGAAACGTTGAACCCTGGGTCTTCCCCTATGCCAACAAATGGTTCCGTTGTCGGGACCAAAACTATGATTGTTGGGAACTGAAGTAAAGAAAAGAGAAGCTTTGTGCGTAGATTTGTTGTTGTAGTGCGTAGTACTCTACTTGACTTGCGAAGCTCTGTGCTAAGAAAGAAATCCGATCTGAAGAAAAGAGGTAAGATCTTGAAAGAGGTAAAGCTTTGTGCTTTGATAGAATAAGATAAGTGAAAATTTTTGTTTCGAAAGCATGAATCTAAGTATGTTTGATAGATTTTTTCATAGTCCCAAAGCTAGGACACAGTTAGAAGAAAGAGTTGATCTGAATAAATTTGATAGAAATAGAGAAAGATATGTTATTCCTATGCATAGAAAGAAATTTTGGACTAATGAGTGGATGCAGGAACCTAGAAAGAATTTTTACAGATTATAGGCTCGGCACTGTGATCCTAGTGTGTAGTACAGGAAAGGTTGGGGAACATTTAAGAGGAAGGGAGGATTGACGTTATGCTATAACTACAGAAGATTGGGATATCTTGCTAAGGAATTCCCTGGTATAGGTCCTATTTGTCTTTGTTGTAAAATTGTTGGTCATGAAATTGAGGATTGTCCAAGAATGATTGCTAAAGTTGAAAGGATGAATATGAGACAAGAAAACTATCAAGAGAATAAGAGCATGTTAAATAATCATCAAGAGAAAGAATCAGAGATAACTCAAACTATGTTAGTACAGTTAAAAGAAGCAATGAATGCTCACAAAGACGTCAGTTTACCAGAGATCTTGAAAGAAAAACAACGCATAAGTACAAGAATATGATACTTCGACATAGACTGTGTCTTGGATGAGGAAACACAAGTGAATATTATGACAGAAAGCACTTGGGAAATCTTGGAGAAACCTACTGTGGTACCTTCATTGGGAAGGATAGTCTTGTTCAGAGGAAAGATAATAACCCTATGCGGAAGAGTTACTAATGTGTCTGTTATCATCCATGGCACATTGACTCAAGAAGAATTTGAAGTTATTAGGTTTTTTTATAACAATGCCCCTTTCCCCCTTTTGTTAGGAAAGACTTGGATTGAGAAAGATCAGATCAAATGGAAATAAGAGGAAGAAGCTACAGAAAAGAAAAAGCAAGAACTAAAGGATTTCATAGCTAGAAAAATAGATCGACTGATAGAAGAACAAGAAGTTGAGTCGAAGCAACAGAAGACTAGAGAAATAGTTGTCGAGGTTGAAAGAATGCAATAAGGTTTGAAGGACCTATCCATGCAAGAAAGAAGTACATCCATCTAGGAAATAGTAAAAGAAGGGAAATTAACATCGAACCCTTTGAGCACACATCAGCAGTGTGAAGTCACTTCACTAAGAGAAGATAAGAACAAGAATGGAAAGAGAAATCCAAAAACAGTTAGAGAGACTCAAACCACGAGAAATAAGGCAAGGAAGCTCAGTAAGAAGAAGGCTAAGTTGGAAAAGCTACAAGAAGTTACAGAGAAGAGATGAAAGATTTCACAGATTGGAACTTCACAGGAGGCAGGTTTGTAGGATTTGAACCTCGCCGAAACAACAGAACCGCGCAGAATGGGACTTCGCCCTAGCGAATCTATATGACCGTTGGAGGCGCCCCGACCATTAGAACGACGCCCCAGAATGGCTAGGAAACACATTTATGGGCAGATAGATCGTCGTTGGACGTTGAGACCGCGCCATAACGGATGGATTCACCTTGATTGAGACATCCATGTCTGTTGGAGGAACCTGTTACGCCACTCACTTATTTAACCCGTCGGACGTTGCGTCGAGACCACTTTTTGCTACCCGTGATTATCTGAGATAAGAAATGAAGTGATTGTGTGTGTCGAGTTGTTCTATCAGACCTCGCAATCTGTTGTTTACCCCGCTATCCATTCACCTACCCTGACTTATTTGTTAACAGTGAGAATTTTGGTCGAGCGCACTGAACTAGAGAAATCCATCGAAGAGGTTCTAAAGAAGTTTATGGCCAATAAAGCTATGTTTGAGGGAGTACAAGCATCGTCGACTAGGGGAGTGCAGGCTTCCCCTTCGAATGGACATCGTTCGAAACGTGTCAACCCCGCGACTAAGAAGTGAAGTAAGCATCGCGACAATATGGCTAATGCGAAGCAGCTCCCGTCGATCTTACCTGATTACATCCTACCTTTGGCTGGCACGGTTAACTGCAACAACATTCCACGGGACTTCGAGTACACATTGATCACCGCGTACATTCTGAAGGGAATACGCATAGTTGGAACCCAGTTAGGACATATCCCAGCATTGAAGAACAATGATTTCAACCTTGGAGACAGAAAGAACCATGCCATGCTCGCGCCCCATAGATATTTGATGAAGATGACTGGGAAGAAGCCTCACATTAGTCTCCCATCCATGGATAAAGGAGTTGGCGTAATCCACGATACTGAACTTTATGAATATCCCTCATTTTGGTTGACATTGGGAGGTTAACACTTGCGTTAAACTCCTCTTGTCGTGCTATCATGGTGGATATCTCTGGCTCGACAGGTGCATTACTGTGGATCCGACGCTGATCCACCTGATCACAGGACTGAGCATGCAGGGACCCAACTCAACAGTTCTACCTAGGTAAGACCTCAGATCGCTCCCTGGCACAGCGCATCAAGGAGGCATACGACGAAGTTGAGAAGAAAAAGCGAGGCTACAAGGTGGTCTCCATCCAGGATGATGCAGTACACCTAGCTTGCCAACTCATAGCTGGCAAGCTCATTAGAAAGAATTGCCCCACACAGGTCACCGGGTTCGTGGTGGACCTTGCAGGAAAATGCGTGGAGGGGATGCAAATGAATTGGGTGAGCTACCTCGTTAACGAGCTCGAGAAAGACTGTCGCGAAGCGCAGGATCAGGGATACGAGTTCCATTTCATCTGGTTGCTTGTGTTGATCGCATTTGTCACTTGACAAATGCCGGAGGGAGCATCTTTTCCAGAAATTGAACCATCAAAGCCACTAACAACTATATTTTCTACCCTATGGTATGTGAATGATATGTCGAAGAAATGGCAATCGAACGCAGTGTTCCATGCCTACTATCAACAACTGAAGGTTGCCATCAAGTCTTTCCCACGCATGACACCGCGTGCCTTGCACCAGTACAGACCACTAGCTAAGTTCCGCACAGATCCACACTTTATTTATATCACTATGCGCAAAGACAAGATTAAGGAAGAGTTGCAGTCCTATTATAAACTGACCGACGAAGACATGGAACAAATCATGAAGGAGTGGTCGGCGGAGTTCCTGGTACTGGTTGATGATGCAGAACTCTCCGATCATGACATCATCGAAAGCCCCTTGGTCACCCAATTTGAGCATGCAGGATAGACCAGTGAGAAGAAGAAGAAGAAAAAGGAGGAGGTTCAGAACATAGAGACTGATGAGGAGGAGGAGATGAAGTAAATCAAGAAGTAGGAGGGGAAGAAGGAGAAAAACAAAGAGAAGGCGAATCTACACCGCCCAAGGATCCCCCTACCGAGGTAAAGACATCGAAGAAGAGGAAGGTTTCTTTGCAAAAACCTTCAACAAGAAAGAAGACTCGTGCCAGTAAGCCCCAACTAGAGGCTACACTCATGGAGGATGACATCGGTCTAGTCTGCGGAGCAATGGAGGATGTGTCCGAGGACCTATTACAGAGATATGGTGCGAAGCTAGAAGAGTTGTACGTAAGAGTTGAGAAGGAACTGAGGGAAATAAAACGAGCTATTCAAGTTAGTTGTGCAATACCTACTGCGACCTCCTCGTCGGAGATTGTAGAGTTGGGGGATGAGCCAACCCAACTTCGAAGACTTGCAGATGCAATAGAGGCTCGACTTCAGCGAGTCCAAGAGGAGAAGGAAAAGGCTACAGAAGATTTGAAGAAAGAGAAAGAAGGGATCTTAGAGCAACTACGAGTTGCGCGGTACTATGTCACCGCGTATGAAAATGAGAAGGATGAGTTCCGGGCAATGCTCGAGGAGGACAAAGCGAAGATACAGAGGGAAAAATACCAGCTTCTTGCAGAGTAGACTGCAGTCAAAGAAGTGGTGATCAAAGCACTTCGCTCTGTGTCAGGCTTGGCATAGGAGGAACATGAGGCAGTTGAGGTTCAAGTGATGAAGCTCGTTGAGGCCATCTAGTAGCTTCAAGCAAGGGTAACGGAGTTGGAGATCGAAGCAGTTCTGAGCACTCTATAGGAAGTACGCAACCACAGGGAGGAAGCCGCTAAGAGTGCAGTGGTAAGGATCAGAGTCCTCGCCTCAGAATGCAAGCAGCTAAGCAACAGAAGTGCGCAGACCTACGAATGCCTCATGAAAGACTCAGAACTTAGGAAGTTAGAAGCACAACTACAGGAGGCGCAACAGCAGGCACTGACAGTTCAAGCACAGATGAAGTCACTCACTGCGGTCGAGAGAATGAAGATATCACAAGAACAATGTGTGATCCAGCAGTAGATTACTACCATCCAGGGCAGAGTAATGTAAGTCACACAAAGGCTACAACCGGTGCAGGATGAAGCCTGCATGGTGTTTGAAGAGGTCGAGGGACAAGGTTCGCAACTGGACCAAGTGGTTGTGAAAATGGAACAATGCCTGGAAGGGCCTGTTACAAAGAAATTGATCTAGGAGTTCGCTGAGCAGGAGGCTCAGGCGAAGCAGCAAGTTGAGGAATCTCGAGCTAAGCTCGAGGCCTTCGAAGCAGCGTTGCCCAGATCTGAGTGACTCGGGACGAGTCACGGGTGAGTGTTGGGGGCCTGTTGGCCCTCGACCAAGTTTTGAGGAAACATTGGTCGGGTTTGACCACTTTTGTACTTTGACAGGCTGGTCGAAGATGGAGAGCCCAGGCAGGGCTGAGATCACAGGATCTCACTTATTTTGTGGACCCAACAAGGGGTTCACTAGGGTTTTGGGTATTAGGGTTTAGAGGATGTCGGCCCATGGGTTTACCCATGTTTAGGCCTTTTTGTAAGGGATGTAAAAGTATAATAAAGAAGGAATGTAATGTAGAAGTAGTATTAGAAAGCAGTGTAAGTAGCTAAGTGCAAGAGACAAGTAGTTCTGAGTTGCTTTGTGCAATAGGCTATGTACGTAAGGCTTTGTGCGTAATAGAGAAGTTGGCTCTGTGCCTTGACCTAATTTTGGGAAGGTGGAACTGGTTCTTAGTGCGCAGAACACATGTCTAGTGTGAAGCTTCGTTCTGTGGCTTATTGCACAGGAGCGGATGGATGTAAGAGATTGAAGACTAATAAAGAAGAAGAAATCGTTGGTGGACGTAGCCCCACACTGGGGTGAACCACGTAAATCCTGTGTTGATGGTTTGCTTTGTGCTATAATGTTTATGCTGTGAATCTGCTTAGTGCATTGAATGTTATGAAGGATAGATAGATCTATGAATGTTTAATGCTTTGTATATGTTGAATGTGTTAGATCTGACTTATGATGCTAAGTGTGATGTGTATTTTGTCATTATTACTGTGCTAATATGTACTTAGGGTTTGATCTGCGATGTGAATAACATTAATGAATTAATATAGGTTGTTCCTAAGTACCTTGCGAAGTGTTGTAATCACAGATTTGTGTCCTAGTTAGGTTACAGACACTTGAGTCCTGTAACCCCCCCTGCCTTTACCTTGGGTGAGACTTCACCTACTTCGCAGGTGTTGCCAAAAGAGCCAGCAGTTAAGATTTTGTTGGTGTGTTGTTGAAGCGTTGAACCATGGGTCTGCCCTTGTGCTAACAACCACACCATTTTAATACAAAAACTCTTCAATTTCTATAAAAAAAAAGGATCAAAAATATTTTCACTTTTGTAAAATCAATAATAAATATTTGATAATATCACTCAATAATATAATAATATGAATAATAATAAACATTTTATAATATTACATTATGGTTGAAATATATATTATTAAACATTAAAAATGTTTTACATATTTAAAAATAAAATAAAATAAAATAAAATAAATATATAGTGTTACATTCAATAATGTATATGCTGAAATATATAATATTAAAGAATATGTTGAAATACACGGTCCATTAAATATTATAATGCAAAATGCATAATGTG
The DNA here is from genome assembly GCA_009831015.1 of Picea engelmannii. NCBI lineage: Eukaryota > Viridiplantae > Streptophyta > Pinopsida > Pinales > Pinaceae > Picea > Picea engelmannii. The sequence continues at coordinate 9,328 of WSFP011474450.1, forward strand.
ATTACAATTTCTAATTTCTGATTTTAGTTAATTATCCCCTGAAAATATCCCAAAAAGAACAAAAACATAAAAGATTTATACTACATAATGATACCAACAAAGCATCTTTGATTGGTGTCTTTTGCGTTTTATATATGAAAAAATAAATGTTTTACTATGTAAACCCTTTTTTTTCAACCAATTTAATTTAAAAAGAGAAATCCCTTCTTTTAAGTCATATGTGTTTCCGTTTCATTTTAAAATCAATTTTAATTTATTAATTTATATTTTGTATATATTTTATTTTATTAACATTAGATTAAAAACATATCATTGCATTGCATTACATATATATATAAATTAATAGACATTTGGCTATAGGATAAGAAGAAATTTATGTTTGAGATTCTTCTCAATCGTGTTATCTTATATGGTTGTGAAGTTTGACACTATAGTATTTTTAGAGAATCGTGATGTTTTATAATTTATAATCTCAAAATTAAAGGCAATACACCCTATCATATCCTTCTTATAAAAGTGAGTATTTCCCTAGTGAGAGCATGGCTACAACTAGGTACCTATTGTAGAAGAACAAGATAAACAACATGGAAGACAAAAGACTTCTTAAGATTGCTTGAAACTCGAGTCAAAACCACCTATGGTTCAAGGAGGTTGGCATAAAGATGCAAGTCTTGACTAAATCATTGGGGAATAAAGGAAGATGTCACTTTACATAAAAACAAGATAAAGAATTATAATGTGACAAGCTTCCCAGGGAATAGATTTTTGAATGGGTTTTGGCGGGATATTTTTTTAGCACCAGGGCTGACACCTTGTAACTCTGGAACACTAGCAATGGAGGTTGCGCTAGCGAGGAGTATTCGTCGGCTAAATATTCATACAATGTTTGTTCTTAAGTTTCAGTTGCTCCACTATTTGGGGTTTTAGTTGTCATCTACCTCCTCCTTAGTTTTAGTTGGGTTTACGCCATAGTAGGGACTCTCTGTTATTAAGGAGTCGGGTGGGTGGAGTTATTATTAACCAACCCTGCTCCTTTAATAATCTTTGTATTACTTTTCTCGATAATTGAGTATTTCCCTTCCCGGAACTAAGAGTTTTTTAATTGTTACTAGTGGAACTATTAGGTGGAGTACATGTGGCCTTATATCGTTAGCCTTACTATGTTCCTCATTTACTATTCCTTTATTACTTCTCTTGGTTTCTGGGATGTTTGGACTCTCGGTTTCTGAGCGTCGTCTTTAGTGGATTCCAGGTGGCTCCAAAATGGCCCCTACTCGGTTGGCAACTATTAATGCTGACGTTCGGGAGTTAATGGACGAGGCTGACGAAGGCTTCTGGCATGAGGAAGGTCTTTTCCAAATAGTTGATTCCCTGGGGGAGTGTACACATAACATAACTCTTTCTTCCTTTGCCCCGTCTGCTACTCTTCCTCGTTCCCTTATTGGGATTTCCAGTGATACGCCCTCTTTCTTAGATTTCCTTCTGGGATTGTCGGATTCCTTACCAGAGGTGAAGAAGCTATCCACTATGAGCAGTCTGAGAGCTGAAGACAGAGGCATTGGTTTCTCTAGAGCTCGTAGAAAGGTGGTTAACACTGTTCTATCACCACGAAAAAGTCACAGACAATGGAAATCTAATAAGGTGGTGAAGCAGATGGTTTTAGGATCAGACATTGGTTTGGAGGAGACGTGCAGAATAGATTTATGCGGCTTGGTTGGGATATTTTCCTACGGAAACTTGTGCAAGGTAACTCTTCCTATCCGGGTTGAACAGGTCTGGTCACCCGTGTTAGGATACACTCTAGAAGTCCTATACTTATCAAAAGGTTGGTTCAGTTTCTTGTGTAACTTGTCGGAAGACGCCTCACTACTACTGGAGAACATGTGGGTTAATAGAGGTAGCAGTCTTATGTTAAAGAGATGGCGGATGGATTTTGATCCAATGACTGAGTATTTCTCTCTTAGACATCTGTGGGTACTCTTACCTGACTTACCTTTGCACCTCTGGAATGAAGGGGCATTGCAGGCCATCGAAAACTCACTCAGCAAGTTTATTATGGTTGATAGATCTTCCCTTTCTGCAGCTTCTAGAAAAGTTGGTAGAATCTTGGTTGAATTGGATTTCCATCTTGGGCTTCCGGAAGTCATTGATATTGAGTGGAGGGGTTGATGCATTCTTCAGCGCCTGGACTACTTAGGCATTCCTTTTAGGTGTAGTTTTTGTCAAAGCACCGATCAACTAAGGCAGGATTGTAAAGGTTTCGGTGATGGTATTGATGAACCTGAAGTCTCAGAACGTTTGAGTGGCTCTCGTGATTCCTCCCTGGACACTAGTTTCTACGGTAAAGGACCCTTACACTTGGCACAGGATGACCACATCCAAACAAAGTCATTAGGTTTGTTGATGGGTAAGTTAAAAACTCTTTGTCCTGCTCTCTTTTCTACTATGTCATTATGGGAACGAGACGCTCTAAATTCTTTTGATTGACTAAAACTTGCAACTACTAAAGCTGGTGTGTCACCTGTAGTCGATAGGGGGGGTTGTATTCCTACCGGTTTGAGTACTAAGCGTCAAGTGGTTAAGTCTTATTTACCGGTTTTTCCTTCGGGGGTTGACTCTCTTATTGCTCTTGATATTTAGGTTGAGTCTTGTGTTATGAATACTATGAAGGTTCACTCCTTGGTAAATAATGATCCTAATCCGTCAGATCACTCTCTTGGGTCCCCATGTCTTCAGGTTGTAGTCTCCTCTTCTCCACTTGGTTATAGGGAACCGAACGATGATGAAACCTCTCTTACGACATTCCTTGACTCTTTATTACATTTTATCCATGATCAAAACTTCACTATACAGTTGCCTGTTTATCTTGGTAAATATGTCCTAAACCCTTCTACCGATGATGGGGAGGCTATCTCTTTGCGCTATCTTGATGAAGGGGTTGGGAAGGAGTTCGCCTGCTCTAGGGTCCTGGGTATAGAACACTCCCTGGTTAAGACTAGGAGTGCCTGGAAAAAGTCTGCAACCTTGTCCTCTTTAGAATCAAACACTCGTACTGTCACGGATGGTGGGGCACTTAGAGCATTGAAGGCCCCAACGCGGGAAAAATAATGATCTTGCTTTCCCTCAATCTTAGAGGGACTGGAGGCACCCTAAAATTGGCCTCTATTCACAGTGTTCTTGATAGAACACACCCTAACATTGTATTTTTTCAGGAAACTTTGGTCCACTCCGAAAAAGCTAGAAATTTCAGGCTTTCTTTACGTCTGACTTGGTTTAGATGTGCAGTCAATTTGGTTGGAAATTCAGGTGGATTGTTGGTTACTTGGGATACAAATTTATTTGATCTAGTTATTTTTCTTACCTATGGTGGGATTTTATTGACAGGGGTCTGTATAGCTAGCAAAAGGGAAATTTCATTACTTAATGTCTATGGTCCTTGTTTGGAGCGGAAAAAGTTTTGGAGTCTGGTGGCAAACTCTGGTTTGTTATCTCATAAAAATTTAATTATCGCGGGGGATCTCAACTTGACCCTTTTCTCGGGTGATATTTGGGGAGGTTCTTCATCTCTGGGTCCTTGGCCAAATTTTTCAAAGCATACTTTCAAAATAATAATCTCATTGACATTGTAACGAGGAAGGTTGTCCCCACTTGGAGAAATGGTCGTTCTGGAGCAGATTTGATTGCAAAAAGACTGGACAGGTTCTTCAGCTCTGAAGAATTTATTTCTTTGGTTGGTATTTACATGTCTTGGGTAGAATATTCGTTCATATCAGACCACGCTCTGGTCCTTCTTCAGTTGGAAATTCCTCCCCTTTTTAAGGCCTATCCTTTCAAGTTAAATTCTCAATGGCTCTTGGACCATGATTTCATAGTTATGGTTCAAAATCTTTGGAATGATCCAAAATTTCTTGGCAAATATGGTAAACAAAAAAGATTGGTATGGAAACTTAAATATCTTAAGGAAAGCACAAAACAGTGGGTAAAGATCCGTAATCTCAAGGCAAACTCACATCTAGAAATCTGGAGAATGATATAAAATCCCTGATGCAAAATTTTCTGGATGGATCAAGTTTACTAGAGGAGGAAACATTATTAAAAAATATGGAGCAAGAAAGGAACATTTTACTAAATGAAAGAAAAGAACTCTGGCGTCAACGCAGTCGGGTAATCTGGATTCACAGTGGTGACCAAAACACACAATTTTTCCATAATTTTGCAAATTTCAGGAGGAATCACAAGTTTGTTTGGGAGATCATTGATGAAACAGGGCAATTGCACAATGGTCAGGAAAAATTAAAAGAAGAGGCAGTAAAACACTTTAATTTTTTTTTTTCAGAGAGCAAGTTTCTCCTTCTACAAGTGATCAAGTAAAAGTGTAAGGTCTATTCTCTAGTCTGGTAATAGAAGCTGAAGCTGAAGCCTTGTTTATTCTGATAAACTTGGGGGAACTAAGAGAAGTTTTATCCAATTTCAAAGTTGATAAGAGTCCAAGGCTGGATGGTTGGACTGTTGATTTTTTTATTTGGTTCTTTGATCTAGTTGGGGGGGGATCTCCTAGATATGGTAGAAGAATTGAGATTAAAAGGCATTATTTCGAGAGGCTTAAATTTGACCTTCGTTGCCTTAATCCCCAAAGTGAACAAACCTCTTACCTTTGGGGATTATAAACCCATCTCGCTTTACAACCTCTGCTATAAAATCATTTCTAATATTATAGCAAATAAGATTAAGCCGATTTTGTCTAGATCACTTTCTGAGGAGCAGTTGGGATTTTTGCAAGGCAGACAGATCCAAGATGCCATTGGAAGAGTACATGAGTGTCTCCACAACATTTAAAAAAATAAATTAAAATCATTAGTCTTAAAACTGGACATATAAAAGGCCTATGATTGCATAAATTGGGACCTATTAAGGATGATTCTCTTACAAATTGGTCTGGGTTTAAGGATGACTAATTGGATTATGAGTTGTGTTGTTTCCACATCCTTTGCAGTTGTAATAAACGAAGAGGCCACTGATTTCTTTAAAAGTGGAAGAGGATTAAGGCAAGGGTGCCCATTATCCCCCTTGCTTTTTATTTTGGTTATGGAAGGACTAAGTCTGTTATTAAAGGAAAGTCAATGGGAAGGGAATTTGACTGGTATCAAAGTTTCTAGAACCATAAATATTCACCATATTTTATTTGTTGATAATGTGATTATTATGACAAAAACCACTATGTAGGAATGGTGGGAGATTGATAAGATTGTAAAATCCTTCTGCTTGGCATCGAGGTTACAGGTAAATGGAACAAAGACCACTTTCCTCCAAGGAGGCTTGTCGGAGTAGGATTTAGATCCTTTCAAATCCATGTTTCCTTGTACTTTCTCTGATCTAGCATTGAGTTTCAAATATCTTGGATATTTTCTCAAGACTGGGCTGCAGCGAACTGAAGACTGGAGCTGGTTGTTAAAAAAAATGGAAAAAAAAGATCAATAATTTTGGTGTTATAGATGGTTGTCTATGGGAGGATGCTTCACATTATTAAAGTTTGTTTTAGAAAGCCAACCTATTTACTGGATGTCACTGGCGGCTATTCCATTCTCTATCTTAAATAATTTGAGAAAAATGATGTTTAATTTTCTATGGAAAGGAAACAATGTATCTAATCACTTCCATCTCTGCAAATGGGAACAACTTACTTTACCAAAGAAATTTGGTGGTTGGGGTCTTCAAAATATCTATGAATTTAATAAATCCTTGGTCGCGAACTCACTCTAGAGATTTTTAATGCGTGATGGAATATGACATAGAGTTATTAAGGATAAATATCCCCCTCACATGACTGTTAAAAAATGGTTTAGATCCCCAACTTTCCATCAAAAGGCGGCCTCAAGAATCTGGAGTGGTCTATTGAAATCTGTTCACTTAATCACACATTGTTTAAGTTGGAATCCAGGCTTGGGTCAACTCATCGCTCTTGGTAAAGATAGGATTTTAGGGATGGGAGAAAAATCTTTTCTCTCTATTAATATTCTATCAACACTAAGAATTCATAATATTTTCACTCTTGCTCAGGCCAAGAGACATACCGATCGTTAGTTCTCATCCTCTTATTGGTTTAGCAGCAGTGAGTTTGGATTTTCTGGTGACATAGCCACAAAATGGGACCAATGCAGACGGGCTCTTTTTGATTCTGGAGCCTACTTACAGGATTTAGAAGATGATTTGATGTGGATTGGTGAAGATAACTCTGGATATCTCACAGTAAGAAATATTTATTGGGCCTTAATCTCAACCAAGGACCTGTTAAAAATTGGTGGATGGAGGTAGTCTATCTGGAAGTGGAATATTCAACTAAAAATAAAACTGTTTATTTGGCTGGCAGTGGAAGGAAAAATTCTCACTTGGGATACTCTTCAATCAAGAGGATGGGAAGGTCCAAGTCGATGCTACCTTTGTAAACATGATTCAAAAAACATCAATCATCTTTTTTTGCAGTGTCCCTTTACCAAGTTGGTTTGGGAGAGAGTGATTATTGGTTAGGGTTTTAAAAACAGCTGGAAAGGTAACACCTTCTCTGATTTTTTTAAGACTTGGTTTGAGGATAAGACAATCCCTCCTTCGATAGCTGCACAAATCTGTTGGTTTATTTGGTTAGAGCGAAACAAATCTATTTTTTAGGAAACTACTCCATCTCTCCATGCAGTGATTTGTAAGACTTTGGCACTTCAAAATAAAGTCTTAGCTCCTCTTAAAGATAGACTCCTAAGAGACATTATGATCCCTCAACTCAGTAATACAACTATATCATGGTTTGATGGGGTGGCTAAGCTTGATGGAACTACTTGCAGAGTGGGAGGAGTTTTAAAAACTTCAAATTTACCGATCATAAGATGGGTTTATAACCCTGGAGGAGGCACAAACACAAGAGAAGAGCTTCTGGGTGTTTGGGCTACTCTCATGTTGGCAGATCATTTGTCTTTACATCATCTTCAATTTCTAGGTGACTCTAAAGTTGTAATTGATTGCCTGTCCAACAGAGGAAGGCTCCAGGATTATGCAATCGAGGGCTGGAAATCCAGAATCAAGGACTTAATCAAACTTTTTCATTCCATCAGTTTTGAACATATTTTCAGAAATTTTAATATGGAAGAAAATCTTCTTTCAAAACAGGCACTAAGAGAACCAGAAGGCACTCTGGACCAATGGCACTGAAGGACCCATAAGACATCTTAGCCTTCACTAGTCTTATGATTTTGGGGCTTATATCTTGTATTTCAGTGCCAATTTTAGCATATCCGCTTCAACTATTTTCCTTTTTGTCTTTTTGTCGAAGATCTGGGTGATCTCTTTGTTATGATCATTGTTTCGTATTATAGGTATGTGTTTCTAGTACTTTTTTTAACTTTCTGGTCAGAGTACTCTTTGGATCGATCCTAGATATGGATTTGCAAGATGTAAACAAATTATATTTCTAATATAATTGAACAAATTTTCTATTAGAAAAAAGATAAAGAATTAGAAGATAAAATAAAATAAATATATTATAAGAAGATGGTCAAACCTAGTGTAGAAAATCAAAAGTATAAAGTGTCTCTTTGTTTTCACTAGCATAAAGAAGAAAATCAACATTGCTAAAATAAAAACAAACTCTCATGAGCTCATAGTGAAATAGGGCATTGGATAATTCCCAAAATGTAGGAGTCAAAAGAATTTGTCATCTTTGTGACACTTAGAGGGTTGAAGATTAAAAATACTTTCTCTTAAAATGTCCTTCATACATCCACACAAAATCAAAATTTCCAAATATTTATTAATACCCTTCCTAACATTTTAACTCATCAAAACTATGGCTATTTAAAAAGCTTCTCTTAAAGCTTTTCAAGTACATAGATA
>WSFP011474451.1:0-17204 GCA_009831015.1 Picea engelmannii
TGAAATAATTGATCTTAAGCAAGAAAAAGACATGGTTGTTGAATGGAAAATCAATCATAAGTTGCTTCAAGATAAGCTCATGTTGTGCAGATATTTCAAGTATATCAGTTCATTTACAGTCGTCTTTCTGATGCTGTCATTAGCAATGTTTTCTACATGGATGATATTGGCTTCAGTAAGATGTAAAAAGGTTCAAATGGCTAACAATATACTGTCAGTTGTCATGATTGTGTTACAGTTGATCTTGATGAGACAGGTGCACAGGACAGAGTTCAGAGACAGAGAGCAAGCCAGGTGGCCTATCCCGAGCTTGTTGACTGGTCAGTAACCTTTTGGGGACCAAAAGGTATTTTTCTGGGGAGGTGTGATCCGAAATCGGATCTAGAATCCTGACAGGGCTTGAAAAATGCTCAAAAATGAAAGTGCTCGGAATACGACGAAACCAGTGCCATTGCGCCTGTCTCATCTTCTTGATTCTGACGGTATATTTACTTTGTCAAACGGGCTCTGTATGGAGAAGATATTGTGTTTTGTCCAAAATGCCAAACAGGTAAAAAAAGGGGGATGACTGTACAGTCGGTACAGTCCATGTGTCATGCTAACTGTGAAGACCGTACGGTCCATACAAATGACATGGCAATCCCAGAAGGTGACACGTGGCAGCTCCAGGAGGCAACACGTGTCAGGAAGATCTGGGCATACGGGAAGACAGCTGGACCTATCCAGAGGTGACATGTGTCACCACTGTAAGGGTGACATGTGGCACAGATGACATCAACAGCTGATGTGGCAAGATAACAGGGCAGTACGGTAGATGACGTGGCATATGATGATTGGCAAGCATGGTCAAATCAGATGGTGACACGTGGAATTTCGTTAGCTAATGGTAAGGTGCCACATGGCCCAATCATGGGATACCATGTGGCACCCCTTTATTGGTTTATCGGTTGTTATGTAAAATTATTGGAGTCTGTGGGGTTCAACCCCCGGACCTCCCCACCGGCGCAACGCCTTAACAAAGTTCGTCTGACCACTACAACATCGCTTGTTCCTTATTACATATATGACTTGGTATATATTTAAAATCGAGTTATGTGATAAGTTGGCAGGGGATCCAGGCTGAGGCTTAGCCCCAGCCCCCGGTCACACTCCCGATACATGTGACCCTACCTCTGTTGGTACATGCACGGGGTGATTTAAATGTTAAACCACGCGGTTCTATGTGTCACATACGACCACAAGCGCGGAGCTATGGCACGAGTTTTCAAAAGGGGTTTATGGATTAAAGCCTCCCGTCACATAGGCCGTGACATATGACCATAGTCGGAGCACGCGGGAGTGGTTTCAAAACGGTTTTAAGTGTTATCCCTTTTCATATTTGCGTGAGGTTTTATGGAGGACCCATGTGCCCAGGTGCTAGGCTGTTAGGGGCTGGCGTGCCCTTAACCATCCTATAGTTTGCACCATTGGCACAGTTGTGCCCGGTGGTGGGTTTTCACGCTACATATTGCATGTGTGCCAGGTTCATTGAACAAGGGTGCAATTTGTAGATGCAGAGACAACAAGCTTGAAGGGGAAGACTTCCAGGAGGCCTAACTTCTTCATTTTTCGACCGATTGAGGTGCCGAAAGAGCCCAGATAGGGGTTTTTGGATGCTCTGAAGCCATAGGAGCAGTCAGAGTAGATTTATACTGAAGGGAAACCAAGCCAAAGCCATTTTGATGCAGAGAATCTTTTGGGGAGGAGACGCCGTCGGACTATTTCTGGGAGCTCCAGATGTCTGTTTTGCGTGCCATTTTCTTTGCAGGGTTCTAGAGATCTGGAAGAACATGACTAGATCAGTTTTGTAGCCATTTGGCATTGCAATGATGTACTTTTGAGATTTTGAATAGAAATAAAGAATCCTCCCCCACAGAGACAAAGGCCCAGAGACGTAGGCAAAGTTGTGTCGAACTCCGTTATCAATCTGCGTGTGATGGTTTGCTATATATTAGTTCATTTCAGATCTGCATATGTGTGTATGGCTATTAAAATTCCTTTTCTTTCCTCATTCTTTCACTAAGTTTTCTCAAATGGTTAATTAATGCATGCAAAATTAAAACTCAACCATAAGTCATTAAAAGATCCTACGGATCAAGTGGTATCAGAGCTAGTTGACGTTTGGATTTGAGTTTTGCATGTTAACCAGGAAAAAGCTACAACGTGGTGAAGGCGAGCTTGTTGCAGAGAATCCATTAATTGGATTGAGAAAAAGAGCTTCTAACAGCGAGAAGATAGCATCGGAAGAAGGGATTTCTTAGGATGAGAAAGAGTTCCGGAAAACATTCCTTGCTATGTTGGAGATGGTGAAAGTTTTGTATGAAGATTACTTGGAACGGAAGTGACCAGTTTTGGGTGATTCTTCAAAGGGAAAAAGTGAAGAGGAAGAGGATCATCCTCAAATTCCTCCTTCACCTCCATCAACACCTCCTCCCTCTCCTTCTTCTTCTTCAAGTTCAAGTTCTAAATCGAGTGGAAAGAAAAATGTTCATAAGAATAACCATGAAATGCCATTATTAAAACTTGATGTAAAATTTGAGCTGCCCATATATGATGGTGAAGTAAATGCAGAAAAACTTGATAACTGGATCAGGTAGATGGAGGTATATTGTAGTGTGCAACAGATCAAGGATGAGGCCACACAAATCAAGTTGGCATCTTTGAGACTTGCAGGTACAACCCTTATCTGGTGGAAAAGTAAGCTGCAAAAAGGAACACAAAATGTGGGTAATGTATTTCCATCATGGAAGGATTTCATTTCTGCACTTAGGAAACAATTCTATCCTTTGGGTTATAAAGAAAAAGCAATAATTGAATGGAAATCTTTAAAACTAAGAAAAGGACAAACAGTGTAAGAATACACCGATGGATTTTGAAAAATGGCATTAATGTTAGACATCCCTTTGCAAACACAAGAAACCCTTATGAAGTATATAGGAGGTTTACTTGCGCATATTAGAAACATTGTTTTCATGTTTGGACCCACTAACCTTGATGAGGTTTTTGTTCAAGCTACGTATATTGAAGCAGGGAAAGAAGGTGTGTCAGGGGAATCATCGTCTTCGAGGAATGAAGACAAGAGGAAAAGGCATGGCAATGGCAAGAATGCAAATATAGTGACAAAGAAGGAAGGAAAGCCCTCTTGCAAGCATTGCAAGAAAGAGGGACATGATGAGGATAGATGTTGGCAGTTGCATCTCGAGAAGAGGCCAAAGTGGTTCAAAGAAAAGAAGGGAACGAAAACAGTGGCAATGACATCAAAACCCACAGACTTGGGATCAGATTCAGGTGATGAGTCAAAGATTTCAATGGTTGGTATGATAGGTAAAAATGGTGAAGAGATTGATTGTAGAAGCAACTTGTTTCATATAAGGGTAATCATGTGACACAATCGTCTTTCTAATGCTGTCATTAGCAATGTTTTCTACATGGATGATAGTGGCTTCAGTAAGATGTAACAGGGTTCAAATGGCTAACAATATACTGTTAGTTGTCATGATTGTGTTACAGTTGATCTTGATGAGACAGGTGCACAGGACAGAGTTCAGAGACAGAGAGCAAGTCGGCTGGCCTATCCCGAGCTTGTTTACTGGTCAGTAACCTTTTGGGGACCAAAAGGTCTTTTTGTGGGGAGGTGTGATCCAAAATCGTATCTAGAAGCCTGACAGGGCTTGAAAAATGCTCAAAAATGAAACTGCTCAGAATACAACGAAACCAGTGCCATTACGTCCATCTCGTCTTCCTGATTCCAGCGGTATATTTACTTTGTCAAACGGGATCCATATGGAGAAGATATCGCGTTCTATCCGAAAACCCAAATAGGTAAAAAAAGGGGGATGACTGTACAGTCCGTACAGTCCACGTGTCATGCTGACTGTGCAGACCGTACGATCTGTACAGTTGATGTGGCAATATTAGAAGGCAACACGTGGCATCTCGAGGAGGAAACATGTGTCAGGCAGATCTGGGCATATGGGCAGACAGCTGGACCTATCCAGAGGTGACATGTGTCACCACTGTAAGGGTGACACATGGCACGGATGACGTTAGCAGCTGACGTGGTAATATAACAGGGCAGTACGGTAGATGATGTGGCGTATGATGATTGGCAGGCATGGTCAAATCAGATGGTGACACATGGCATTTCGTTGGCTAATGGTAAGGTGCCACATGGCCCAATCATGGGCTGCCACGTGGCACCCCTTTATTGGTTTATCGGTTTTTATGTAAAATTATTGGAGTCCGTGGGGTTCGACCCCCGGACCTCCCCACCGGTGCAACGCCTTAACAAAGTCTGTCCGATCACTACACCATCGCTTGTTCCTTATTACATATATGACTTGGTATATATTTAAAATCGAGTTATGTGATAAGTTGGAAGGGGGTCTGGGCTGGGGCTTAGCCCCAGCCCCCGTTCGTACTCCTGATACATGTGACCCTACCTCCGTTGGTACATGCGCAGGGTGATTTAAATGTTAAACCACGCGGTTCTATGTGTCACATACGACCACAAGCGCAGAGCTATGGCACCAGTTTTCAAATGGGGTTTATGGATTAAAGCCTCCAGTCACATAGCCCGTGACATATGGCCATGGTCGGAGTGCGTGGGAGTGGTTTCAAAATGGTTTTAAGTGCTATCCCTTTTCATATTTGCGTGAGGTTTTATGGAGGACCCATGTGCCCAGGTGCTAGGCGGTTAGGGGCTGGCACACACTTAACCATCCTATGGTTTGCACCATTGGTGTGGTTGCACCCAGTGCTGGGTTTTCATGCTACATATTGCATGTGTGCCAGGTTCATTGAACAAGGGTGCAATTTGTAGATGCAGAGACAACAAGCTTGAAGGGGAAGACTTCCAGGAGGCCTAACTTCTTCGTTTTTCGATCGATTGAGGTGCTCAAAGAGCCCAGATAGGGGTTTTTGGATGCTCTGAAGTCATAGGAGCAGTCAGAGCAGAGTTATACTGAAGGGAAACCAATCCAAGTCCATTTTGATGCAGAGAAGCTTTTGGGGAGGAGACGTCGTCGGACCATTTCTGGGAGCTTCGGATGTCCGTTTTGCGTGCCATTTTCATTATAGGGTTCTAGAGATCTCGAAGAACATGACCAGATTTTTCTTGTAGCCATTTGGCATTGCATCAATGTACTTTTGAGCTTTTGAACAGAAATAAAGAAGCCTCCCCCATAGAGACAAAGGCCCAGAGACATAGGCAAAGTTGTGTCGAACTCCGTTATCAATATGCGTGTGATGGTTTGTTGTCTATTAGTTCATTTCAGATCTGCATATGTGTATATGGTTGTTATAATTCCTTTTCTTTCCTCATTCTTTCACTAAGTTTTCTCAAATGGTTAATTAACTCATGCAAAATTAAAACTCAACCATAAGTCATTAAAAGATCCTACAGATCAACCAGGAGGGGCGATAGTTTTAGAGGCTCTGTTGGAACCTCAAACAAACACGAACCCTAGGTCATTAAGACAAACTCAGACATGATTTATAAGAAAACCAAAACTTCCTAACATGGGATAGACTTGAGCTACTGTGTACTCTTTTATTGGAATTCCAAGGGGAGTGTTGGTGATGTCTTCTATCACTTTTTGTTTTCCCGTGACTTCCTGATTTGCTTGATCCACTCTCCTTGTCCAATTTATTTTATATTCTTTCAAGGATCTACATCAAATTTATGTTGAATTCTCCCTATTTCTCCTTGGCTTTCATGAGATTTTTTTTTCTACTCAATGAGTTTGGACATCTCTCTGCAACTTTTCAATGATTTTCATCATGTTTCCTTCTTTATCTATCTCTTCTTCATGCCCATTGGACTTTCATCCTTCAACTCCTAAATGGAAATCCATTCCTCTAACTTCATTTTTAGAACTGTAAGCACCCTGTGCCTTTCCCATTTCTCTGCACTAGGTGACACTTCGGTTCAGTTCTAACAATCGTTAACTCTGCAAAATGTGCAGTCAACTAAAATTTTGTCAGGCTAACAGACGTTAATAATTTTCCAAAATAAACCAATTTGATTCAATACAAGAAATATCAGATTCCATTTTCAGTGGGTCTTAGTTGGTCAAGAACCCCTTCGACTTTTATCTCTAAGACCCACTCTGTTCCACAACAAATTTCGAGCGCTAGCCCCTTTTCTTTAGCCCTTGGTTCGCATGGGACCATGGTTGTGACCCAACGCCTATGGTTTGGGTGCTTATCTAGAGCATTGAAACTTCAGGCTCCAGGCTTCGTAGGGTTCCCTTTATTTGCGCGTCCCAACATCATAGAACAATGAACTATAAAAAGTGCAAAGAAGGACGGATCTACGGTCCAAATTCCTTCATGCACCATTCCTTCTAGAGGGTCAAGTCTCCAGAATTCACGATCTGGCACCACACGTCCCTTGGAGTCCACGGTTTCCATGCTCAAACTAATAAATGTTGAAAATGTCACATCAACTTTAGTACTTTTAAAATTGCGGGGACATGGGTTGGCAATTTTGCAGTAACCCATCGATTGTTCTGCAATTGTCCCCACGCTGACAAGTACCCGTTCTGGAAAATCGTGGTTTGGATTGCGGGACTGCCTTGCAGAATTATCTGTCATGCAACTTCGATCTCTACAATGCCTTCTGGCCCTCGATCTTGATAGATCGTGACCAAAGTTAATGTGGGCCCGATCCAGCTAACTTCTTCATCATGCTTAACTACCTTGTGTCGCTACTAGGAGTGCCACTTGGCAGGACAAACAAAGTTTACACGTCATTCAATCAGGCGAGTGACATATGTCACGTTCTAACTGTGTTTCCATCTTACCAAGGTTTTTAACTCACTAACATGTGGCACACATCCCATGTGTCCACATCATCCTTAGTGATGTCAGTAGGCCACATCACTCAAGGACTTCAGGCATCATGAGATTTCATCTTAGCATACCCCGTTTCTCCCAAACGTCAAATTCCAAAACAAGTCGATCTTGTGACACGCGTCTCCTTCGACGAAAAATCCAAACTAACTTCGAGACTTTGGAGCTTTGGGCTTCATAACTTTGGGAGTTTCCACTCTATTAACACCTTGTTTCTCCCAAATTTTGTATTCCTGAATAATATAACTTGTCGACACATGTTCCTTTCTTGGATCAATGGATAGGAATTACACAAGGTTCGCTCTGTCTTCTCTATAGGTGACCTAGAGTTGTGACCTTGGCTTAACCTTTAGGCGCTTATCTCACTTTGCAATATCGATAGTCATGTTTTAAAGAGCCATGAAGATCAATAGCCAGGAGTGATTGTGGAAACTCAACTTGTTCACTTTTTAATTTCCTTCCCAATCTTCGCAATGCAAAGATGCTCGTCAATGGTGGAATCAATATCCACCGTTGATCTGTTGATTGAGAAAAATCAACGATCTTGAGGGATTGCAGGGTCTCAACTTACTCTCGCTTTAATTTCCTTCTCGATATCCGTAATGTCTCTCCACCATCGATCTCTCTTCAATGAGATCTGACGGTCATGACTTACAATTCGCTTGATCTGACAACTTATCTTGCTCTCAACTAGATCTAACGACCCAACACCATGAATGTTGTGATTTATTTCTCTGTGGCCATTTCTTAAACTTGTTACACCTATTGTGTTTCTGAATACAGTCCAAGTATTCATTCAACGCCCTTCTATCACTATGTACCTCAAAATTATCTAGACATTCTATGCCGAATTTCTCATTCGTGGCCCATCCAGGTTCCGGGTAGAAAACATGGGCTTTGAACTTGAATATTGTCAATTTCGACAACAATTCTTTTCCGAAACTTTTTCTTCTACTTCCAATAACATGGCCCATCCAGGCTCAGTGTTGAAACCATGGCCCTGATACCATTTTGTGACGTCCCCAACCACCAACAGGTCGGGCAATGCCACTTCTTGTACATTTTACTTAGCTCTGATACCATTTTGTGAATTTATATGCATGCATATCTAACACAATTAAAAGTTACATCATTCGGTTCATGCCACTTATTCATGTGGAAATAATCATTAAAACATACTGACAATATATGAATACAGATGACATATTCTAACCATACACAGATTAATGCGAAAATAACAGTAAGCCTACACACACAACATAGCTGATATATCCAGGCATTACTCATCGAGTTATAACACATGTACAATTACACAACATAAAATTAATAGATATTTGGCACTTATCAGGTTCAATAGATGACCACCAAACTGTGTGCAAGCCTTCCATGAACCTCCCAGCCTTAGACCACGTTGGACATCACACTCAATAGTGGGTCACCCGCGAGCTAGGACTAAACTCCACCAGACAAGGGAATCCTGGGCTTGGCAAGGGCAACAGGAAAGTCGCACATGTCGACAGGAAGGATTATCTCCCAGGTCCATCTCACACTAACAACCTACAACCTCTCATTCCCCACATGCTTGTTCCACCCCAGGAAGTGTGCCCCTTTTCTTCTCCACAGTCCTTCAGGTGCCCCTCTTTCCTTCCAGGGCTTCAGCAACAGGACGGACATGAATTCTCTGAGCAGTATAAATGCAATTGGGCTCCCTCTAGGAAATCACTTCCCTAACAACCTCTCTCACCTGGAGAGAGTTGTTTGTAGGCCTGACAACCTGCTTCTTCATTCCATGGGTCTGAAAACCCACCTTTTCATACCATAGGCATGGAATCCTTCTTCTTTAGTCCAACTTCTAAGTCAATTCCCGAAAAGGTAATGGAAACAACAAAGCTCAGTAAGATAAGACTATGGCAGCAATCCACACTCAGTCAAGGAACTACGTGGGCTGGAACATCCAACAATTTTGACACAACAGGACTAAGACAGTTACAGGGTGCGTGCTTGTTCAAAGGTCGACGATCAATATTATGGTGGCTCAGTACGTGAGTCCATGGTGAATTGGGTAGGGTGACAGACTTACATGTTTATTAGGTCGGAGAGCCTAGATGCTTAAGGCCATGAGCCTAGTTTTGTATATGTAAATACACATATCATTAATAAAATTAAACTATTGTGTGTAGACCGACCACGAAGAAAGAGTTATGGGGGACTAGTCTCCACTAGGTAGGGTAAGGGAGGGGGCTAAGTATCTAGTCCTAGGGGCTAAGCTAGAGGGCTTACCTCTAAGGGAATAATATTTTATTATTATTTCCTAAAGGCTAAGGTGGACATGATCGGTGTTGTCCAAAGTTCCTGGAAAGGGAACGAGTGCTAAGTGGAATTTATGTGGCTTCAGGAAAAGATTTGTCAACCTAGGCACATGCAATTTATAGCAGGGAAAGCCAGCTCGTTGGGGGTTACTCCTCCTCGCCATTCTCATGACCCTGATGATTCTCTGGAAGTCTGAGCTTTATAGTGACAATATCCATAACATTCAAAATTTTGTTTTAGATATATATAAGAGGTATCATTACTCGTATCTATTATGGATATTACGTTTGAGCTTTATAATGTAGAGTTAATCAAATCAATCGAGTTAGTTATGTTTATATTACACAACAATGAGTCAATAGCTTGTACTATCTCCACTATAATTTCTAGGTGTGCCCACGATGTCCCGAACTCGAACTCAAAACCTCATGGAACTTCATATCACTTCATATTCAGAAACTTGCCAATTGAGCTGTTGAGCTGCCCCCGGTGGCAAATTTTTTCATTATTAGATAATATGCTCTTATAAAATTATATTAATTCTTATAAAATAAATATTTTTTATAAAAATATATATTTTTATATTAAATTATTTTAAAAGACATAAGAATATTATGAAGGTTGGGATTTCAAAATTTTATAAAAACTTATTTTTAAGTTAAATTATTTTAAAAAACAATGTTGAGATTTCAAAATTACAATGTATCACATCAAATTCAAATTTAACAACTTCAATGTTCATTTTGATAACAATTTTGCAATTGGTTTTTCAAATTTCAATTTCTACTGAAAATATTAAAAAGAAAAAAATATATATAATTACATTATTAATGTTTTTAAATATTAAATTAAAACTAGCATAGATTGATCTTAACTAGAGTTCTATTAACGGATCAAAGCTTTGCTAATGTGCAAACTTTTTTCTTTTGCATTATGATTAAAGCTTTGTCCCTTGTCTCACAAACAAGAGGGTCTCATACACCAATTTGGTGTGATTTGGCCCTTGACCTTAAAAATAGATTATATATATATATATGATTTAGCAAAAAATTAGATTTCATTTACTTCAAAAAAAAAAATATATTATTTAAAAGTGACATGTGTTTGTTCCATGTTGAATTTAGGTAGAGAATCACAACCTAAATACTTAATACTGGACTGTAAAATGCTACTCTCAATCCAATAATCAGAAAAAATATATATATCTAATTACAAATGGCTATCAATAACCAGTCTGGTAAGCAGGTTTTAATGATGCTGCGGGTGGTATATACACCATTGAATATATCTCAAACATATATCAAGACAATCAGACGATATATATACCAGCAATCACAGCATTAAAACCTGAGCAGCAATGTGGTTATTGATGGTTATTAAACAAGAAGACGTAAACAAAGAAGACGTCACATGTTTGATATCAATGACGTCTGCGGCAGATTGGAGAAGTTTTTAGGTCTGGATGTGTGAACCACTCCGTTGGGTGGAAGAGGTGTTCGCATTGGAGTGTACGTATCTCATCATCTATTGCAAAATCATTCATGTAAATTGAGCAGACTGTACTGTCATTTATGTCCCTCCGAAATGGTTATGCCACCAGAGTTTTCAAACCTACACTCTGCAGTGGATACGGAAGAGCGTGACGTCGACGACTGAGTGCGTGGCGTCGGCGACGGCGGGGACACTGGTGATTCTACAAGCATTGATCCATACAGTTGGTAATAATCTCGATATTTCCGTTCAGCCTGTGGCAGATCGGTACGATTAGAATCCAACCCATTCAGATAACCGGGGTCGATAATTGGTGAAAGACCGCGTGGAGTGTGCGGGGAATGAGACTAATTTTAATTTTCATTAAAATATAATAAACTAATTTCAAACATAGTAGTTAGATGAGAATGAAATATTCAATTGAGAAGTATAATATTCACAATCTTAAAAGCAAATTGAGAAGCCTTAATTAATGTTGGAAGTTTCTGAGTTCAAGCATAGGTTTAGTAATCAAAATTAAAATATTTGTAGCTCTTCCAAGTGGTTAAACCTAGGTTAAACCTATCATAGAAGGGCAATTCAAAAAATTTCCTAAAAAGGTAAAATCTCTTGAAATCTATGAGCCTATTTTATTGAGTGATTAATTGTTATAGTGGTACCTATAACAATACTTATGAAGACTACTCTCTAGTGTATGGGTAATTATGTAGTACGACTAAGAGTATGATCCAACTTTCTTAGTTGGTGTCATGAGATATTGGGTCGATTACTACTATTCGACCGTGCGCGTATATCATAAAGCTATAGCACACGACAAACCCTTGTCTGGAGCAACCATGAAAACCATAACTCTTGGGAACTTAACGACACAGAAAATAAACAGAGGAGGACTTTTTTCTGCGCAACCCTACCTCTTGTATCTAGGTTGTCAAATTCCTACACAATTTTCCCCATTGACAATTTGGGCATTCCATCTATACATTATTCTTTAGGCCAATGCCGACATGATTATTTGAGACCTATCCCATTGGATTCCTCTTTTCTCCCTCCTCATAGTGGTACCTTTCACTTACACGCCATTTTTTCCAGTGGACGCACCCACCCTTTCCAACATCGTTATATGGGACCTATCCCATTGAATCACTCTCTTCACTCTGACTGTTGTGGAACCCCTTATTTAACCATTTCTCTGTGTGGACCCACCTACCAACTTTAGCTTATTCATAAATGGCTCTCACCTGCAACCAAGAAATCACTACCTTGATCGCTGACAACAACAAGAACAAGAGTGACATCCAAAACATCAATTCCAACCTTGCCTCCCTCAATTCCTCAGTTGATACCCTAAAGATCTAATATAAATCCTTGAATTGATTCTTTGACTCCTTCGAAGCCAAATTTCACAAACAGATCAACCAGTCCTTGCACTCTACCTCCTCTAAACAAACATCATACCATGAAGATATCGACTCCTCCCATTTCTTGGCCTTTCATTCCAATCACCTTCATCGCTAACTGCATCTTAGTTGAGGTGAACAAATTTGATGGATTAGATCCCACATCCTAGGTCACTCAAATGGAAGATTATTTCTAGTTGCATGACATGAATGATGATTTGGGAAAACTTTGTTATGGTGTCCTCTACTTAGATATTAAACGTTGGAAATGGCGGCAATGGCGTAAAAATTCACACCAAGGATATGTTTCTTGGACACAGATTGTTGTAGATATTTATGAATGCTTTGACACTGACACACGCCATTTGGGTCGTTTGACCAAGTTGAAATAGTTTGGCACAATGGAAGACTTTATCACCACCTTTCATCACTTGGCTTTCATAATGGAGGGCATATCAGATTCCTTCTTTAGGGAATGTTTTATCAGTGGCTGAAGAATGACATACTTATGTTTGTTAATCATAACCTCACGCCTTTAGTGTGCCATACTTGTGCAGAGCCATGTGACCAATAAAACAGGTCGTAGGATTAGTTGGAACAGTTAGTGATTGTTGGTAGTTGACTCCTTGAAGAAGGAAAGTTCGAAATAAATGACCTGACAACATAACTATGCAGATATGCCTCTTCAGAATGAGAACCAAGGAAATAAAGTGGCATCTACAAGCAACAATGATAGTCCCAAAGGTACTGAGAAGAAGGTGGAAAAACACCACCAAAAAGAGAGAATGGCATAACAACACATAGATAGCATAAAAAAGGACAACGCATGCAAGGGTGCACACATATAGACGATTGAAGGATCTAGAGAAAAAGAACAACATGCGAGTATTAAGAACTTGTAGGTTGAAAAACACAACACACAAAGATATTCAAGAACACTAATTGAAGAGAGAGGAGAAGAAGAGATTTCCTTCAAGAAAATAGGAAGCTTTCCTAAGTTGTTGATGATCACCTTAAATAGAGAAGGCTTGGATCCTGTGCTGAAGCAATAGAGGGCTACAACTTGGTTCTTACTGGACATAAACTGACAATGATAAGTGGAGGTTGTTGAGGGACCATTTAGCAGAGAAAGGTATCCCTTGTGCATAAGAAATTCAATTGATAAACAACCTATAAAACCTGTAGAGAACCTGAGCTCAGTGGGAGGTGGGAAAATTTTTCTATGTTAGAGGGGGGAAAGAGAGTAACCTTCTAGGATCATGATAATCTTGGAACCCAGTTGAGTCAAATTCACTTGGTGGTATCATGTCTTGGCACGGGGGTGGCATACTGTATGAAGGTACTCTATAGTAAGGCCTAAGGTTAGGAGGAAAGGTGTCCTCTCTCAATCATTTGGTCTTGGAAAAGTTCCTTATCAGATAAGTATCTAAATTAGCTTGTTAAAATTGAATATGAATGACACATGCATGAAAATATTTGATACAATGAGAAATGGAAATGCTTACAAATGATTATGCGGAAGCTCTGAGAAATTGGTTATGCTACCATAATATATAATTTCTATGTTAAATTTTGAAAACGAATGAGTGTGGATTGTTGTACCCCAGAAGACCTTGTTGTATTAGAGGAAAGTTTGCAGGACATGGACAAAAATGTCATTCAACCAGTGGAATTATAGAGAGAGGTGGATCTAGTGGGAACGCAAACAAGTGTACACCAAGAATGAGTTATTTTTCTACAAAGAGTAAACTGCCTATTTTGAGGGAAGAAGTTACGAAATCATAGAGGTGTAAACATGAGAAAAAATGAAGAAAATATGTGTAGCACAAATCATACAAAAATTGTTGGTTTAGATTGAATATATGACCACTTTGGAAGAGTTCTCATGTGTCTAAACTCCAAATCACTATTCCCATGGGTTCTTGATATGGTTGAATAAAACTTAGGTGTCTTTGTGGTAACCTGGTAGTATAACAATAAAGAAGAGTCTTTAAGAGGATGTTATGTGTTAATATAAACCAAATTGTTAAAGAAAATGTTGGAAGTGCTAATCTATTGTTCTTGTATCCCAATTTATGAATGTTTCTAGGTGAAGGAAACACGCTAGAAGAAACATTCCTCTATGGTCAATCATGAATTGCCCATTGTTACTGGATGTGGTTTTCAATGTTGGAATAATGTAGAACCCTATAGAAAAATGTTGTTCTATTCCATGTGTGCTATAGATGTGTATAAAAGGATTCCTCAGTGTGAAAAATCTCATTCCATAAATAAAGTGAAAATATGAAGTATGCATTGTGGTCAAAACATAAACTTTTAATTCCTTTGACTAGGAAGGTGGAATTAAAAATTAGTGTTTTGTAATAGCACATTAAAATATGTAACATATATTCACACTATTTAGTGTTACTTTTGAATTTTTTTTTCTTTGGGTAGGAAGGAGAAACAAACAATATTTTTAATTATGGGTTTTTGAAATGTTATGTGATGTCTAATAGTCTACTAATTTGTTGTCTAATCATAGAATCTACAAAGATTCCACCCTCACTATGCTTCTATGATTACATGCAGGAGTGGTGGGAAATGGAAAGGGATTACCCTCCTTATCCAAGGAAACACATTTGTAGTTGTGTGAATTGATTTACCCAATGTGTATATCGTGGATAAATCAAAGGAGGTGCTAGTTCTAGAGGTAATAAAGGAGATATATTTTTACCTCTTTTCATACTATGAATCCAAGGTAGTAATTTGTTGGTTTAATGTGTTTTTTTTCCTTCTATATTAGATTTTTACTAGTTCCTCTATTCAAATTACACAAATAATTGTGAGGTCTCTCTTGTTTCCAATGTTTTTTATTATTCAATTTCACACTCTTGTTTATTACCAATTTTCAAGGAGTGTCCTTGGTCCTAGGGAATATTATATATCTTTGTTAGTCCCTATTTCCCAAAATTAACCCATCAAGCATATCCATAACCAAAATGATTGTATGGTATGTCTCCCTATTCTACAATCCATTTTTTGGAGTTTTTAATTTTTGAAGATAGAGGGAGTGCTTTTGGATGATATTTAAAAACAGATATGGACCAAATTGATCTTGGTAATTCTACATATGTCATATTTGGGTAAATATTGACCCTAGTAAGGGTTTAACAAATAAGTTTATACTTCAAAAAAAAGGATTTAGATGGATGTGGGAGTTGGATTATAACAATACAACATTTTGGTGTCATCATTTTCACCAAGAAGGACATTAGTTGGATACATGTCCCAAAGTATGAGCTTATATGAAATGAAATAAAGGCCATAAAATAAAATAAAATACATGTCAATCAATTGAGCTACAAGCACTAGATGATGAAGAGGAATATAGTGGAGAGAATTAGCATAATATAGATTTAGAGAAGGATATTGATGACTTCCCTAATGTAGGTTGAGGAAACGACACTTTTATGGTTGATAGAGAAGATGATAAGAGTTTCATGAGGATAGTAGTTTCTATTGAATCCCTACATTGGGGAATAAACAAAACACATGAGTATAACAAATAAAATTTCAATAAGTAATTATGTCTCATTCAAACCCTAACCTTTGTATTTATGACTTACCATCTCTCACCATCGACCCTTCTCTAGGTCTATGGTATGAGGTTAAAAATATGAAAAGAGAAAAAAGTAGGATCAAGTACTATTTTTCAATGGTGCAACAATGAAATTTACACTAATTTGTATTATTAACATGTGTTTATTGAATGTGGAGAGGATATTGTTCCCAAATCTTATAGAATTCTCTTGTAGTATTGGTAGAATGTAACATATTTTATTTATTGTGAATATGAAGTTATGATTTTCTTTTCCAAGAAAAAAAAACTAATTAAATGGAATATCCTAGATTTCATACTAAATGTCTCACTAAACAATTCTTAAATTCCTCCATGCTACATAGGATGAAAATATTGGCTAGGAAAGATATTATGTTATGTTTAATTTAAAAGACTCAAAAAATTATTTATTTATTTGGGGAAAACAATGACTGTCAATTTCCAAAATTTCCAAAATTAATAGGATAACAAATTTTGGATTGTTGATTATAGAAATTTATAACAAACACGTTGTAACACTCTTAAAATCAAAATCAAGGTAACTTTGAATATCATTGTAGTAAAATAAATGTGGATTAAGTAACTCATAAAACGAAGATAGGATCAAGAAAAGTCACACATGAAACAAGGATGCGTGGCAGCGTAGTCCCTGCCGGGTTGAATTGGGATAGGAAAAAGTAGCAGAGGCAGATGGAAACTGCAGCGAAGATGTGGCAAGCAGCATGAAGCACAGGTGGTATCCATGTAGTAAATGACAAGTGGCCTATAGAGCCCCATTTTTTTTTTAAAGTATATAACAAAATAGAATTTGTGCATAGTGGAAGAAAAACAATTATGACAACACAAATATGAAAGGAGATAAAAAAAAAGTTTAGTTCGAAATATATTAAATAATTTACAAGTTCCTCGAAATTTAAATGCATTTGTCATATAGGCTAGTGAAAGATAAAAATGTATGAGCACATAAATTTAAAAGGAGATAAAAAAACAATTTTATTTGAAATATATAAAAAAATAAAAGTTTTTTACAAATGTGTTTGTCATATAGACTAGTATTGGGGATATCGCAGACCATAAAAGAAATATGTACAGGAAACATGAATATAGAAAGAAGAAGTGGGTGACGGTAGAGTGCAATACCTACAAAAAAAATAAATTGAAAGGTATCAATGTTTTGCTAGATATTTCTATTTATAAAAGTGGAATAACTGGGTAGATAAACAAAGCAGGGTGTGATCAGTAGACTTACAGTGATTGTACATATGAGTCGTTTTTCTATTTTCTTGTGGCTGTCATTTCATCGATGTCGCCGACGAATGCTGCAATCATGGAAACTACCTGTTTCCTTTCATCGGTGACCTTCTTCAATTCCCTTTCGAGCCATTCTTCAATGTAGCTTCTCATTGGGGCAATGTTGATCTCATTCTAGATTTTTATGTTGAAAAGTTCATTTTCTAATTCCCTAAAGTTGATAGAAAGATTACGCAGAGCCTGATCAATTTCCTCATTCT
>ML878736.1:0-17204 GCA_009831015.1 Picea engelmannii
GAAGTGTCCGAACACTTCCTTTACCACATTCAGGATCAACATTAAGTCAACCATTTTATCTTAAATTTTAACAATTTAATGTCTAATACCATTTGGACTATTCCCTTCAGAACCAAAATACAATCTCGAATTATATTACTTTACTAAGTATCCTGGTTCAAAAATCTGGAGTATCTTTAGGTAAATATTGGTCTTGACCAATACACCTAGAATTATTCCTTCTGTTCAACAACAGTCAGGGATGGAGGCCACTCTCCTCCTCCCACAAGAACTCTGGTAGATTAGTTTCCTATCCACCAAGCAAGGGAGGCTGTTGTGATTTCTCACTCAATCACTCTATATTTCCACAACTTCGTTTATTAGCTTGATTAAAAAAACTATGTCCAACAATTCCTGTATCGAGAAACAAAATTCGTTTCTCAGTTCAGTTTGGAAATCCGAGAGCTGCACATGTTCTCCCTTTTCAGAAAATGGTCACTAGACTCATTCCTCTAATCGTGAGGGGTTATACACCTATACTAGGTTTAACCCTTCATTAAAGTAGTAGTTATTATTGCTACAGATCCTTTCCATCCGTTCACATCAAAGTCTTGCTATTAGTGTCCATCACCATAATCCCACTCCTGTAGGATCGACTATCATTTCTCAAAGAAATGCTAGGCTTCCTTTGTCACAGACTTAGCATGATTCAATCTCGTTGGTTAAAGTCCCAACTGTATTTTAAATATGCATCCTTCTACTCAAAGAACTTGTACAAATGATTTATGTTTAGCAGTAATATATTATCCATAGGCTCATATTAGCCTTGGTGACCAAATCATATGACTGTACAACAACACATATAATTTCACAGTGAAGTCAACTTCTTTATTTGGGAACATTAGCAACATACAATGTCAGTTTCCAAAACATCTATCAACAGTAAATGATTTCATTCCTCTCTTTAGTAGAGGTTTTCTACACCTCTTAGGAATGCGGTAATATAGGGTGTTACCCCTTAAAGTCCTCTTGAAATATTTTCATATGA
This sequence comes from Picea engelmannii, assembly GCA_009831015.1. Taxonomy (NCBI): domain Eukaryota; kingdom Viridiplantae; phylum Streptophyta; class Pinopsida; order Pinales; family Pinaceae; genus Picea; species Picea engelmannii. The sequence goes on from ML878736.1 coordinate 1,028, forward strand.
ATTGTACATGAGCCCAAGCAGGCCAAGTGTTTTTTTCGTGCTCTGATACCAATTTGTAACACACCCATAGTGGGGGCATCAAAACTTCTCCCTTCTTAGGAGAATCAAAACCCCCATTCGAGGTTTTTTCCCATTCTACTCTTCCAGAGCTTTCTAGCCACGATCTCCATGCTCTGAACCGAGCTCAGACCTAGCAGGTAGCCTCTCCCAAGTTCTTCATGTTCTTCCATCCATCTATACTCGCATATGACCATGGGATATGACAAGAATCCAAGACAATAGGTGCCAAGACAACCACCGTGCAAATCCTCCGGAGTGGAAAATCTCCGAAGTCCACAATCCGACGTCACGTGTCCTAAGAGATTTTGACGGTCCTGATTGACTTTGGGACTTTAGCGTTCAAGAGTTTCGAACGTTCCCAAGGCCTTTCTCCCCGAAGTACTCCATACTCGAAGTTCCATATCAGGTGCCATGCGTCTGTCTAAATCAACAGCTCGGTCCACTTCGGGACTTCGACGTTTGGGGATCACGGACGCTCATGCCACCTTTTCTCCCTGAGTGTTTTCTTCCAGAGTTAAGGATCATGCACCACGTGTCCTTCTCATTCGACGACAAGGATCCACTTCGGGCGACCCTCTGCTCCGCATTGCTTTCTCCCCACTTCTGAAGTATGCGATATGCTAATGCACGTCTCCCACAGATTGATGACTATAAATTTATTTGGCTCTTCGGGCTTTGGGGGTTTCAACCTCTCCCCACTTTCTTTCTCTCGGAGTGATTTCATCCAAATTCGACGATCTGTCGACACGTGTCTCCCATAGATCGATGACTACAAACCACTTCGGCTATTCAGGCTTTGGGAGGTTCAACCTCTCCATACTCGTTTTCTTTCATAGTGATTTCATCTGAAGTCGATGATATGTCAACGCATGTCTCCCACAGACCGACAACTGCAAATCACTTCAGCTCTTCGGGATTCGGGAGGTTCAACCTCTCCACACTCGTTTTCTCTTGCAGTGATTTCATCGGAGGTTGATGATTTGTCGACGTGTGTCTCCCACAGATCGACGACTTCAAATCACTTCAGCTCTTTGAGCTTTGAGAGGTTCAACCTCTCCACACTCGTTTTCTTCCGTAGTGATTTCATTTGAAGTCGACAGATTTCTGCCACGTATCCTCTCTCTCAGATCGATGGTACAGATGGACTTCGTCACTCCATGGATTTCCAAAGGAACTCACGACTAACCGCCTCTTAATACCCCAGTGTGTGCCACTCCGAGCAAGACACCTGATAACGTCATCACTCAACACATGGCCCCCCACATGAACTTGACGTAATACACACATCCCCTCAATCAAACGGTCACGAGGGATCCTGAAGGATCCTTAGATCCACAGTCCACATTAACTCTGTGACTTTGGGACTTCAGGGGTTTTGGTGTTACCAAACCTTTGTTCTCTCGAAGTGGTCAACGTTTGGCTGACTGTATCATAAATCTAATGGCCAGGACAGTCCCAAGAAATCCTCAGATCGACGACCCAGATTGACTTCGGGACTTCGGGGAAATTCTCCTCTTGTATGGCGAATATGCTCGATTCGCTAGACCCGCGAAGTCCAAAGGGTTCTAAGGGTTAACACTCATGTTCTTTCTCCAGATCTGACAATCGTGAATAACTTCGACTTATCCCAAAATAATCTCATCCATTCGTCTTCCACCGAAAGGATCTTTCCTTTCAGGACTTAAATCTCACTATCCTACTTGAGCTTTGCCAGCTCCTTAAGCGCTTAGGTATTTTGCACTCATTCTCTTGAAATTAACACTTACATAAATACTCCATGCACCTCTTGCGCTCATTTATCAACTCTAGAACTAAAAGGGGGGAGGGGGTTCTCGATCTATGTCTGCCTCGCAGAGGCTCTGAGCACACATGCACTACCTCTCCTGAGCTTGACTGACCCCTTCCTTCAGAACGACTGGGAGTGTTGGCATGCACACATGAGGCTATGCCCAAAGTCAACAATTCACAGTTCATTTATTTTAATTTGAGCCACCACAGGGCTCAGTAATTTACGTGTACATGCCAGAGAATTTCTTATTTTCTTAAATATACAATTAGGCAGAATTGAAAGGATACAATATAACCATTAAGAAAACATGCCCATCCCTGCATCATTCATAGGATATCCAACTTTAATGCATAGTTACCACTTAAATACACATGATATGAGGTTACTTATATATTACAGGTGGTAGCCAACTAACTGATTGTGGGTGTTCATCCTTCCACCCAACCATAGGCTCAGAGGCATTCATTCTTATCACTTTGGCCACTCACGTGTCAAGCCATGATATCACCAGGGAATTTATGCCAATTCTCATTGATCCTTTCTCTTTCACATCTTCTGTGAGGTTTATCATATGCTTCCTCAACATCAAGCTCGTGACCTTCTACTCAGGTCTCGTTCTCTTCATACACTCATAGATCTCCCCCTCTGTCACGACCTCAATGAGGTTTATTAGATGCTTTCTTCGCATCAAGCTCGTGGCCTTCAACTCATTCTTCATCGGGACGTTCCTCACATGCTCCATTATCCTCTTTACCTTCCCTTGCATGCCTTGCATGCACAAACCTCCTATCTTGTTCCTTTTGTCAGAAAGAAACCCGAGTCTGTTCTAGGTCTGTAAGACCCTATGGTAATTCGAGATGACCTTCTGCAGCTAGACCATGCTTCCATTCATGGGGGTGGTTGAGGGTTCAACCACCGGTCCTTTTCTTATTAATTGTTCTTTTACCATGTTCACATTATTTACTCTAGTGATATCATGGCTAGTAATTTCAAGGTTTCACCCCCCCACAGTCTGTCATTTGGAAATTGAACACTAATACATTTAGATTGTTCCCATGCCACATCATGGTAATCATAATTAATGATTAATTACAAGTTGGGGGAAATAGGGGTGTTACAGTGTGACTCCTGCACATATTTCTCCAATGTCTGGAACTTCTTTGTGAGTGCATCTACTTGTGTCTTGGTCTGCACACTCTTTTTTGTCAGGGTCTCCACCACTTGCATTGTTATGTGCTCCTCCCATACTTTGATGCTCTCTAAGTGTGCATGTTACAATATGAATTTCTCTATTTCCAACTTTTCTATCATCTTCTCTGCTTGCTCCTGCACGGGCTCCAACTGAGCCTGCCTTATTTGTCTTTCCCCTTGAATTGTCTTCAAATTTTCTTGCAGATTTTTCATCTCATGCGTGCCTTTTAGCCCATCTGAAATACTCATCGCCTTTTGTCTCTACTTCAAATCCTGGATTGCGACATTTATCTTTTCTTCCCTCGGATCCAATTGTTGTATCTCTTCATCTTCTTCTAGGCTCATCCAAATCTGAGCAGTCCTTTTGTAGGGCTCTGCTACTTCTTTTACTTCCAGTGCAATACTATCTATGTATTATGTTGCCTACCGCTTCCTATCTGATCAGACTTCTGGAGGGGTGGTTGCTGTTAGCTTCTTAACCAATTCTACTATCTCATGTCTATACCCATCCATCATCTACACTATCCTTTTTATATTTTCTTCTACGTTGAGTTCTCCTACTAGTGCGTTGTCTGGGATCGTTTGGAACACTTCCTCAATTCTTTGCTCTAGTTTGTCTGTGCATTGTTTTTACTCCTCATGATCAATCTGTACTTCTTTGAGAATTGTTTCTAACACCTCCTTATCTTCCTTGGTTGTATCCAAGTTTGTTGCATCTATCCTCAACCTTGATTGAACTTCTTGTGTGACGTTGATTTGAAACTTTTACAGTGCTTTTGTTGGTATCTTATCCAATATCAATTTCGTTTGTTCCACGTCCTTGAACTATTTCTACGCCATGTTGTTGTCTATGTGCAACATGTATTTAATAATGTTAAAGTTTCCACTTGCCACTGTCGTTATTTGTACAGTTTCTTCCTCATTTTGCGCTTGCATGTCATGTTCTTGCATTTTTTGTTGTTGTTGTGTTTGTCCTTTGTGTTGCGCCTTGGTAAATTGTATCTTCTCCAAGACCTGCTTGACTTCTTTCAACTCTTGAATTATCTTCTTTCTTTGTTTTTATGCATCTTTGTATGCTTCTGTGGCATAGTCCTATACTTTTTCTGTGACTAATTCCACATCATCTTCTATTTGTTGAAATATTGTAACTGCAAAGAGTATTCTACTTATTGTTATTATTATTATTATTTGATTAATTTATTAATAGATCAAATCCCCTTTTGTGGATTGATCATGTCAGGCATTGTAATTGACCAAATCCCCTTTTACGGATTGGTCAAACCCTAATTATATCATGTAAATTAAGAAGTCGGCCCCATGCCCAATTAAAGTGGTTTTAGCCACTAAGAATACAAGTCGACCATGCCGAGTGAAGAGACACCTTTTCAACACCTGTCAGTTTGTATATATAAAGGAAGCTAGCACCTCATTTGATCACTCATTCATTTGCTCACTTAGTATGCAAGTTTGAAGGAAGCTGTAGTTTCCAGTTGCTGAAAGAAGGAAGAGAGAGAGGCACATTGCTGAGTAGAGGATATTCTCTAGTGTTTGATTTATTGTCTTAGCATTGTATTGGCTATCTATATTAAGGAAGTTTTTGTTGGGTTTTCTCCCCTATGAGGGATTCCCAAGATAAATGTTGTGTATCTTGTGATTGTGTTTCTCTCAATGATCCTACCTATGTTATTGTTATCTAGTAAATTGAAAAGAAACCTAATAATAGCTCAAAACTTAACATTGTTATAGTATACTGGGGGACCTCCTTCTGCACCTTCATTTTCTTGCACGCTCCTCCTGACTATAAAATAGTTCTCTTGGGTGGCCTTGACTTTGTTTGTTCTATTGTGATTGGGGTATCTATCTCTGGTATGTCCCCTCCTGTGTAGGGATGTTATCTTCCCTATGTGTCTCTCCATTAGTGGCCTCTACACGGTTGTTCTGCTGCGTGATAGGCTTGGGGATAGGCTTTTTCGGTCTAAGTGTTCTTGTTGTTGCACTCCCCCATGTCTGCTTCATGTGCGTTGTTGATTTTATTGTATTTCCTGTTGGGGTACTCTTCTTCTGTGTGGAGCCCGATTCTGATGGTTTCTTATCTTTTGTTGTATCCACTTGAACCTTCTATTCCTCCTGCCAGTATTTCATTACCCATTGTATGTCCTCTTCTATGACGTAGTATCTCATATGTAGCCACTCTTTATTTGGATCCATTTTTTCCTGGATCCACATATTGTGCCTTGATGCTTTGAAATTAGCTATCTTCTTGTATTCCTTCACCAACTATGGTGATATCCTCCTAGTTTTAGCCACCTTTTCCTATATTTCTTCCAAATATGCCACAAATATGATGGAGTTTGTCTTTATTTCCTTTGTGACCGTTGTGTGCCACAATATTTTGTACTTTTGTGTGCAACACTTTCTGATTCTCTGACAAAATATGATGTATTTGGGGTGTTTTCATCCCTCTAATGCAATAAGTATGAGTAACCACGAATACTGGAACTCTGTGCCTAAGTCTTGGGTGTCTTTACAATCATCCAGAAATAAATTTAACAAGTATGGACTCCAGCTAAGTACAATCCCCTTTGTGCACTGTGTAGTTGTTGCTATCACCCCTGCTGGCACCTCTTATTTGCGACACTTCCTTAGCAACTTAAATTCCATAAGCTTTGTTTCTAACCTTGTCACATGTTCACTGATTCTATTTATAATGATCCCCCTGGATCCTCTCTTTGTTCCATAGGTTTGATCCATTTCCTCTGCCAAGGATTTCTCCTTGATCTTGTCATCTAGATACTCTGTGAGTTTCTCATCATCAGTGGGAAGACCCGTTATTTTTTCAATTAAATCAACATCAGTTGAGACTGGCCTATCCAGTTGTTGAGCACTCAACACACCCTAAAATATTTTATGAAATTTTATCTCTTTTGGGTACCACTTATTTCTTTTGTTTTTCTTTCTGAATTGAGTCCACTATGGAGGGATGGCTAATTTTGTTTTCATATCTCTTCATCGATCAAATTGGATTTGTTTGAACCTGTCAATGTGAAACCTTTGTGTCTAAAAGAACTTGGCATTCTAACTAAGAATTTGCAACTAAAATTGTGACTAGCACACTTATGTTCGGCGTCAACAAAATCCGAGCAGGTAAAATGACCACGTAGTAACAATAATCGTCGATCAATGATCCATCATCGACATCGATAAAAGGTGGAGTAAATTTGCGCTAGTTGTTCGCAAAGAAGATTCAGGATTTGGTTGATTTCCCATCAGCGTCGGGGAAATATGAGAGGGATAAACATTGACATGGGCCATGATGAACCACCGATAGCCAATTACGGATGTGTTTGTTCGGGGTCGGTGAAATATCAAAGGGTTAAATCATTGAAATTTCCGCATTGACACATCGCCGATCACCGACCCCCGATGCACTTTCGACATCGACATATTTCCAGGTGGCTAATCCAAGAAAACTTGTTTAAACTTATCGTCGATCATCGATCCTTGATACTTTTTTAGCATCGACAGGGTAGGGCGTGTTGTTAAAATGAATAGCTAATGAAAAGTCCCCGATTATGAATAACACGATTAAATGAAGACATCAATTTCAAGTGCCACGTGTCTTTGCTGCGTAGGCATTTCGTACGACCTAATTTCATCCCGAGTCACCTTAGGTTTCCCCGTGTCCTAGTCACACTTCCAAGTCCGCATTTCCTTATTAGCGTTTTACGATAGGATGGGTCGACATCAGAGTTTTTTCCGAGAGATATCAACAAACATGGTCTAAAGAAAATCCTTGACTCCCGATTCACCCGTTAATTTAGTGGAATGATGGGATGTTTTCGGCACACAATAAGATTGTATTCTACCATTTAATAGGCCAGTTAATGTTTTTCTTCACATACGTTGCTACCCTGTGAACTGATTGAACAACAAGAATTTGAAATCGTTGATAGACCACATTATAGCCTGTGCTCGCACCTCCAACCTACGACTGCATTTAATATGAAACATAATGAATATCTAGCGGCAGATTTTGTAGAACCACACCCATACCCCGAATTGAATAACTGATGCGACAAGGTAAGTATCATCTCTATTTAAATCACTAAGACAACTTCGAACACCTCCATTTTGCACACAATTTTCCCATTTCCAGAACAACCGGAGAAGTGAAGAGAGTGTCTCAAGAGTTGTGTTTGATTCTCAGACTTTCAAAAAATCAGGTTAAGCTAGCGCAAAGTAGAGTTATGTGTTAATTTTTATCAGTTCGGTGGTCGTAATATTTATATATCAACATTTGATATGCTACACAGTGTCTAATGATGTTCTATCTATAGGGAAAAATTCCTCCAATGAAGCCAACGACCAGACGCTCGCTAAGGGCATTGAAATTAAAGGAGGCATATATTGGTGAAGGATCTTCTCTCAACACTATGAGGCAGTTGGAATATTCTCCCAGGGTGGAGCTAGTCATTAAAACTTTGACGAAGAAGGCATTTATTCAACCCCCCGCTTTTGGTGATACAAAAGTGACCACTTGATAAAAAATAATTCTCCCACAGTGGGGAGATTTGTTCAACATAATCAACTGGGAATATTACCTAGAGTTTATCCCACACAACGACCCAGACGTAAGGGTTCTCGATGACCAAGATTTTCCAAAGATTCGGCGGACGTGCTTGCACATGGTAGCCTGTCGAATTCCAGTCTTACCCGACATTGAGACTTTGAGTTGGATCATTGATCATACAAACACGCAGAAGTGCCTCATTAATGATGCGAATGGTGGATGTGTCAGAGTTTTTCTCCCAACAGAGGTCCAAAAATATTACAATCTCAGGAACTCGGAGGAGTGGTTGAACACAAACTTTGTGGTGAAGTTCTATGAATTCCACGACACCATCCGATTGATGGATTCATGGTGGAAGGAGGACAAGAAATTCACAAACCGGAGCAACAACTGGTATGGGAAAACGAATCTAAGGGAGCCATATATCTACTTAATGGCTCTAATTTTTTGATTATACAGGGAAAAGGACTACACCAAGTTCTCAGAGGCATGGATTACCATGGTATACACTGTGGATAATTCATGGAGTAGATTCAACTGGGGAGTAATCATCTCCAAGCAATTGAGTACTAATGTATTGTAGGCTCAGACGTCGAAAGAAGGAGAGGCACCTGCTTTTCACATGGCCTCATATCTACTAGATGTAATCTACACGAGGAATGTCTTCGCTGGTATGAATTTGAGCTGACACGTTGCAGAGCTGCCTGCACATGTCTACTTCAGAATCCTATGGGAAAATAGGTACAAGAATTATTATGCCCTTATTTTCGATGAATTCATCACCCGAATTTATTTCATTATATTTAAAAAGGAATGCCCAAGGCTCTCTATAGAGGCCAAGAAAATGATTTTGAAAGTAGGCCACTGGTACTTAGATGAACACACAACCTATATCAGGGTGTTCGGGGCCACCTGAGCACCACAATTTCTACCCTCTCACGTCCCAAACCGGCTCGCCATAGGAGAAATATGTTATCAGACTATCCTGTAGGGCTAAAACGCCACATTGGTCAAGGACAAGAAATGAGCATTCATACCATATGGTTTCCATATAAGGTTTTGTATAGTGAAGGACATTTCTCAAGATAAAAAGATGGTTTGAGTTAGCTGGAATACAGGTTACCGACATGCCGATTTTTCAAGAATGAACCTAAAGGCCTAGTTCTCCAACACGCTTCACAAGTATCTTCCTATTGGCCATACACGCATGACAAGTTTGAAGATGAGTTTTTATAGAATATGCTTAGGAGTGGGAAGAGGTACTACAAAGAAAAGCTAAATCGAACATGACTAGGTTCAAAGCTATGAGTAGGTTGAAACAATAGAACAACTGGCTCAAGAAGATCTCAGGGTTAGAGGATAAATCAAAGTAGCAGAAACCACAAAGGCACAAAGGAGGGGGTTTTTGTTACTAGAAGGAGCCCAAAGAGTCATCGACAAGCTAGAGAATGATCCGTAACTAATAGAAATGATGAGGATCCCCCCGGACAACCCAATCACGATCAGAGAGGAGAAAAATGGCTCAAAGTCTACACAAATGGAGGAAACCACCGGTCTAGAAAATCCCAGAGTTCCATCACCATAGGCCATATTGCCGATGACCATTCCAACCCAGTATGAGGTTCCAAGAACGTCAAGTGAAACAAGTGTGCCTAATCCCCTGTTTGATTTGATAACCATCTATGATGATGAGGAGAGTTCAGAGGTCTCACTTATAACTCTGATACCAATTACATAGGAAAAAGAACCAGGGGAATATCTGCTCGAAGTCTCGATGCATCAATTCCAAACCCTTCGCAGGGTGTTCATGAAGCTGAAAGTGTCTTAGATACTGATTTTCTTGACCTATCGGGGACCACGAAAGACAACTCCATGGATGACCTAGGTTCATGTGGACAAAAGGAGGAATCGTAGCAGCCAAATATTGGCACCTTGACTGTCGATCACCAAGTAAGTATTGATCCTATCATTGACTCTTCAATTTTGGTCGATACCTCACCATCCAATGAACACCAAACGAAGGTTGAGCCATCGAAACATCTAGAGGAAGTACAAGAACCAATCCTAGAACAAATACATACATCAGGGAGCTTGGGAAACACTCTAACCTGCGGAGAACAACAAATCCTTGATCCTGTTGATGAGGTCACCGATATACAGGCGATCTCTTATGATGGGAAGAGGGAAGCTATCATGAGGAGGACCACCAATAAAAGAAGACTCACGCTGGATATCTCGATTCTCATCACCACAGAGGAGAAGTTGCTCAGCACAGAACACACAAAGAAATATGAGCTCATCGACACAAGGATGGTTATCACTGATGCCACGTTGGATCGAGTGAAGCGAGATGAAAAAGAACTGGTCACTACACTGAAGGAGCTAGACCATTGGAAAATATTATCAAGACTCAACGCATGCCACAGTTTTTCTTAAGATTGATTTCCAAGATGCATACACAAAGTTCACAAACGAAATACATCTTTTCACTGTAAGTATATCCAATTTCCAAGAAGATACCCTTATGGCACTGACAACCTGCAAGGATGTGGAGAGATGGTATGAGAAAGCATACCAAGTGGTAGAATGAATTGACTACATCAACACAGTGCAGAAGGGTCAAGACGCAGAGGAGCATGGTATTCGAATGCTAAGGGATAATAGCATCTCCGAGATTGGGAAAACATTCAAATACTGGGGAAGGATGGCTCAAGAACCTCAGCAAGAAATAGACAAGAAATGGGTCGAGTGCGAAAGAGGTTGGGAAATTATCAATCGGGAGATGAAAGACATTGGCCTCCCAGAGTTCGGCCCACCTGAGGACTTTGTTGAATTGCATGACATAGTCAAACGACATACAGAACAAGAATTGACATGGGTAGTGGAGATACCACAGGTGGAAGTCATGACACTAAGTCAAATACAATATTTTATGGAACATCTGATCAAGGCTAGTGCAGTTCTGCAGCGTTTGAGTGCCAAAATCATCAAATACAGAGAACAATCAATAGAAGTGAAGGAAATCCTTTCAGCCCCGATGGACCAACACAAATTCCCGTATACTAACACATGTTAGGATCTCTTCGTCAAGTGGTCAGAATATGAGAAGAGCCATCCACTCTAGTAGAACCATGAGATGATTTCCAGAGAACAAAGAGATCAAGCGCCATGTGGCAATATTTTTTTTTACTTAACACAAACTTGTAGCAACTATTTTTAGTTAGCGATTCTTTATAAATAAGGGGATTTGCCTTTTAGAAAGGGTCGATGGTTTTGGGGAAAATACCCTTTTTTTTTATTATAAATAACTATTTATGAACAACCTTAATCAAGAAGTTATGTTTAGAACCAGAAACAAAAAAATCTTTTTTATTTTTATTTTATCAAAGGCGTTATGTGATTGGATTGAGGAGGAATTACTTCCAACTTTAATTTCAATAATTGATGTTGTAATGAGTAAGCTTTTCTGAATCTATTGATAAGTTATATGTTTCAATATTTCTAGAGTTCTTTTGTTCTTGATGATGAAAACCAAATCGTTGTGTTAATGTGTGATTGATTGTAGAGCTAAGGAAACTATTTTTCTTGCAACCATTTTATTGCATGCGTATTTTCTTTCAATAATCATATCTTGACAATTGTTGAAATACCAACAAGTTAATGTATTATTACTAGACTTGTAATAGGTGTGAATATCTTTGTCTGCATGCTTGAGCACGATGGTTATCCCAGGGTCAACCTTCTTCAGTAGTTAAGAATCCATTCTATCAGTTGGTTTATACTAGCACACCTCATGTTACCAGACTCATTTAATAAAAGAAAAGACAAAAATAGATTTTTTAATTTGAAGGAGGAACTTTCACAGAAAAATATCGTGTCAATCACTAAGTAAAGCCCATTGATAAATCAACCAGATTGAAAGATCTGGAGAACTGTTCCATCATCAAACGCTGCAGATTCTAATTGGGCCTCTAAGGCAGGTTTGGTTCCTACTGTTGAGTTAAAGGGATCTCAGACCCCTCAACAAAATTGGTGCTAGAAGGAGGGCTTGAATGAATGAATGTCTAACAATATTTCTGATATAATATTTCACATAGCCTACAGATTAAAAATAACCCACATGCATGGCTAGTCATTCTCAAGACAACCCACATATAAAGAGTACTCCCAAAATGAGTAACTCACCCCAACACAAGGAAAAAAAACCTATTCCCTGAAATACCTTACACTCTTCCCCACGAGGAGTTGAACCAATTTAGAAGAATCACAAGGGCTTATGCTCGGAAAATTGGATCATTACCCTTAGCCTCATTACTTCCTCGTATAAAACAAGTAAGAAGACCAATGGTTGATACCCCTGACCAGGTTTTTTTTCACATAGTAGATGACCTGATATATTTTTCCCTCACTGAGATTGAAAAACCCCTTAATCCGATCCCCGAGACACCAGCTGGTAACTACTCTGAGCCAGACGATTTTGAATCTGACGAGGAAGGGTTTAACTCAGATCACTCAGTTTCAGAATCAGACGACATGGAGGATAATAATGATAATAATGAAGAAAGGGGAAATCCTCCAAATAATCAACCTTTTTTGGCCAGAGATGCTCTGGCAATCCCAGGATGGGTACATAACCTCCCTCGACATCCAGAAAAATTGCTTCCCAAATTTGACCCTGAAACCTATGGTGTAACGACCCTCCTTAAATAGATGTATAGGATTATTGATTATAATTAATTTAATAATCTAACTGTCCTAAAAGTTAGCTAAACAATAATTATTTCTTAAATAACCTTAACTAATTAATTATTATTAATTAGTTGTTCATGATTGTCAAGGATTAATTAATTATTAATTGACTAATTAATTAATTAAGTAAAGGATTAAAGTGGGTTAATAAATTATATTGTTAAATTAAAGCTTACGTATTCGGGAAGGGATATGGCATTAAATATAAGATAAGATAATAAATAAGAAAGGATAAAATAATAAATAAGGGGATAAGGGGCATTAATTACGAAAGGATAAGATAATTAATAAATGGATAAGGAAAGTAATGAAGGAGGGGGAATTTGGTGAAGGGGAATATGAGCGAAGAAGGTTAGGAAGGAGGAGAGGATTCGATGGGAGATTTATTGATTTTAGGGGCTCTCTTGGATGGGGAGAGAGGGGAGTGAGTTCTCGAGTCAGGAGGATTAGTTCAGGGGCACCGGTTTGCTGGGGGTTTTGGGCACTGGGGCCAGGATATCCATATGATATCCTGGAGTTAGGTAGTTTTCCTAGTTGGCAGGGAGGATAGTAGGTTTGGGCAATGTTGGTCAGTGCATCAGGTAGCAGGAAGGCAACAACAAGGCAACAAGGCGACAAAAATTAGCATCAGAACCAGGTAAATTGTTTGTGAAATGGCTAAGTTATTTTTATGATGTAGTTAAATGTTCAATGTTAAATTCTGCTGAAATTTATATGCTTATTTGAAGTTAATGAATTATTTATGCACTCATAAATTCTATGTTAGAAATGTTATGCATAATTGTAAGGATTTTTACTAGGCTTGTTGATTTTTTTTGTTACTGGCCACTACACATGGTATCAGAGCCTTTGTTTGAAATCTGGGCCTGAGGGCCAAAACTCCAAGCTCAAATTCCCCTCCGCCTAACCTGCAAACCAACTCAAAGCACTATTATTTTGATTATATATATAAACAAATCTATATATATATAAACAATACGAATTGAAAATGTAAAAAAAAAACAAATTTACCCAAGTAAAACAAGCAACTAGGGTTGTTACATTTAACATCTAATACATACATTCTCTTTAATTTTAAAGTTTTGTTTCATGTATTAACACTAAATACAATTTTCTTTCTCTTTCTAACATCCTAACTTTTAAACTTAAGCCTGGGACCCTAACGTTCCACATAAGAATCTTCACTTAGTGATACCTTGGCTGGCTCTAGTTAGGCCTAGCTTAAGCAATTCTTGAATGCTAGGATCATAGCCGACATCACTTTCCTTTAGTGCCTCTCTTTCTCTTGCTTTGCTCATGAATTTTTCCCCTTTTGACTCCTTATTCTCAACTAGAATTGAGGTATAGATTCCTGCCCCATAATTCTATGAAGGTTTCCTCAATTTCCTGAAAGGTTGATTGGGTCTTCCTCATCCCTACTTTATAACGATAGGTAGACTTTATGTATTCCTATTTATTCTACTTTCTGAACTTCTACAGTTGTTTCTAGAGTAGGGATTCCCTCTGATTTTGTTTCAATGATTCAATCTCTCTTCTTGAACTCCTTTGATCCATAAGAATTTAATATTATTTTATAATAGAACATCTAGCCTGCTTTTCCCTTATGATTTTTTTGGCACAAATTCCCTCTACACTTTCTTTAAGGCAGAGTGTCTGTATTTGGCATGTGCATTGAATGGAACTTGCTCATATTCCAACCTCTAAAAGTGCTTTCATTTCACATCTATTGTCAAAAACTATAAACCATTTCTCGGGACAAAGAAACAGAAGTAAACAATAATAAAAATGCCCCTCCAAACAAGGAGGCGTAGATGAATTTGGCAGTGAAGAAAGGACGACCAATGTGCTACAACCAACATAATGCTTTATATCATATTATAAAGCGGTATTTTGATGAGATCGTAGGGGTTTTCTACATGGATAAAATAGAAGGGATAAAATAGAATATGTTATCAAAGGATTTATCTTTCAATGAGTGAATAGAAGGAAGAATAACCCAAATTTAGAGGTGAATAGAAAAATAATGGCATGAATCGCATATCGCTTTCTCCCGAGCTCCTGGTTCGATGTGGATCCCTCGAACTTGTGAAAAATCAAGGATCGAACTCTGCCGAGGCGTGAAGTGTTGACCTCCAAGGAGATGAACCGCATGTCTGGTTAGGCTTTGCATCCTTTTTAGCCTCCTCCTGATATTTATTCAGATAACAATGGCAACACTGTTCTCCACGAACACCCAAATCTCTAGGGTTTATTTCTAGTCGAATTAGTAAAGACATAGGAAAGCAAAAACAGAGAAATCCAAGCAACCAAACAATCAATATTCAAAAGGTCGGGAGATCGAACCTCCAACGCGACGAGCCATGATTGGAAGTACAATGACGAACATGTAGAAGTTAGTAGCGATCGAACACATTCACATGCAATAATCAGACAAAGAGAAGGGTAAAAAGGAACACAAGTCAAGTCAAAGCCAACGCAAAATCATTAAACCAAGTCACGAGGAGGAGAACCCACAAAGGGGCACTGCACTATGTGTCCCTGAGTCATACTCAATCCAGGATATCCATATAGTACACAACGTACTTCTTCAACAAGAGTATTCCAAACCAAGTAATAAGAGAGGCAGAAATTCGTGGAGTTGCACCACAGCCCGCACAAGTGCCAAGCCTCTTCATTCAACATGTCTCTGCAATACAAATGTCCAGCCAAATCCATGAGTAAGCACTTACCACAAGTCATACACAAAGCACCAAAGCCCAATGATCAAATGACAAGCCACCGAAGAAAAATCTTAATTCACAACGTGCCTCTACACTCGCAAAAAAAACAACCTCGCCGTTGCTAGAAAAGCACGTCTGTAAGTAATTTTCGTCCATCCAGTATTGCAAATCTCCGACACAGAGAGTCTTAATCTCATCGCTCGACTGCTGCTCACCATGGAATGGCTGATGCTGCATCGCCATCCATTGTTGTTGATGTTGTTGCTGGGGAGGTTCCACGTTCGAACCCAGCGTAGGCGTAGGGGGCGGATCAGCGCCGGGGGTCGGCTGCATCATCATCTTCAGAGAAAAACCCTAAACCCACAAAACACTAAGACCACTTGTTCTCGACGATTGGATTGCCCAGAACAGAAAATATGGCGTTCTCGGGACTATATTGGATTTAGCTGTGTTGATCGATGTTCTCAGGAAACCGCCCTCCCTATCGAGGGGAATATATTTTGACAGCAGAAACACCAGAGCATTGAAAATACACCAGGCTCATACCGAGTAGTTTGCTATGAAGGAAAAATAAAAAACTATTACAAGCTAGCGCCACCGCCAGGCACAAAGCCATGACCAGACCAACACCAACACACACGAGGCCACGAAGGGGAGTCTCGAAAGGGATGAGCACCTGGGGGAAGGGGCACGTGGGACTCATGCAAGGACCCACGATGCCGATTTCATATATATAAAGTATTTCACGAGTAATTTTTTTATATATATTTTTTAAATTTTAATTGTTTAAAATTAATTGTTTAATTTTTTTATTTTAATTGTAATTATTTTAAATTAAAGTTTCAAGAATTATTTATTTAATTTTAAATTCTTAAGTAAATTGTTTTAAATTAGTTTAGAATTTAATTAATTTAATTTAATTAGGTCTTTACCCATGTTAATTTAACCAAATTAATTAGGTATTTTTTTTTTTTTAAATGAGTAAAACAAAAAAAAAAATCACTTAATTAATGGGTTTTGAACCCGCGACCACCCACTACCTAAGCCTTAAGGAACAACCAAACACCAACGCACCATGTATGTTCCTTGGAGGAAACA
>WSFP011474456.1:0-17204 GCA_009831015.1 Picea engelmannii
ATTAGGGGTTAGGGTTTAAGGTATTAAGGGTCAAGAGATAAGGAATTTGGTGCTTACGGGTTAGGTAGTTTAATGGTTAATGGCTTAGGTATTATGGGTTAGGGGATGAATATTTAAGTTCTTAGGGAATAGGGTTTATGGATTAAGGGATTAGGGATTAGGGTTTAAGTGTTTAAGGGTCGATGGATTAGGGGTTAGGGGATTTAGAGATTTTGTGTTAATGGAATATTAGTGATTAACTAAGGTTGAGGGCTTAAGGGTTTAGGGATTAGGCTTTAAGGGTCAATGGATTAGGGGATTCAGGGATTTTTCGAAACTCACTTGAAATTTCATGGAACGTCTTCACCAATTTCATCCACTATTGCCACACGATGAATAGTGAATTGGGCCATCATTGAAATTTCTTCAAATTGTTTTTGTATGCGTTCAAATTTGACATGGTTAGACTAGACACATGCCTTGGAAATATGCAAGGGTGTCAAGACTCAAGGATTCCTGATGTCCCCACATAATATTTGAGATCATCCAGGTTTTCATCAACGTTCATCATGCAGTATCATTGTCATCATTATTCATTCACATCTACAGAATGTTTTCCAAAACTCTCTTGAAATTTCATGGAACGTATGCCAACTCACCCATCACCAATGTCATCCACCAATGTCATAGGGTGAGCAGTGAATGGGGCCATTGTTGAAATTTCTTCAAATTGTTCCTGCATGCGTCAAAATTTGACATGGTTATACTAGATGTACACATACCTTGACGGTATGTGAGTGTCTAAAGATTGAAGGATATTTCCTGACGTCCTCGCATAATCTTTGAGATTGTCCACATTTTCATCAAAATTTATCATGTAGTCTCATTGTTATCATTCTTCATAATTCCCATCTATAGAATATTTGTCGAAACTCTCTTGAAATGTCATGGAACATATTCAATCAATATTCCCATTGCCAATGTCATCCATCGACATTTCACAGTCACCAGTGAATGGGGTGAACACTGAAATTTCTTCAAATTGTGCTTCTATGTGTCGAAATTTGACATGGTTAGAGTAGACATGTGATTTGACGGTATGTGAGAGTTTCAATACCAAAGGATGTCTGATGTCCTCGCATAATATTTGAGATCATCCATGTTTGCATAAATGTTCATCATGCAGTCTCATTTTCATCATTCCTCATTCCCATCTATAGATTTTTTGTCGAAACTCTCTTGAAATGTCATGGAATTTCTTCCAACACGCCCATCACCAATGTCATCTACCAACGTCACATGAATGGTGAGTAGTGAATGGTGCCAAGGTTGAAATTTATTCAAGCTATGCCTGTATCCATCGAAATTTAACATGGTTAGATGAGATAGATGCCTTGACGGTATGCGAGGGTTTCAAGAGTCAAGTATGCCTGACGTCCCCACATAATATTTGAAATCCTCCATGTTTTCATGAACTTTCATTATGCGGTCTCATTTTAATCATTCATCATTCCCATCTATAGAATCATGTTCATAACTCTCTTTAAATGTCACGGAATGTCTTCTATGACGACCATCTGCAATGTCATCAACCGACCCGACATAGTGAATAGTGAATGGGGCCAACGTTGAAATTTCTTCAAAATGTGATTGTATGCATTGAAATTTTACATGGTTAGACTAGGTGAATGAATTGACAGTATGGGAGGGTTTTAAGGCTCGATGAAATCATTGAGAATGAATATTCATGTTTTGGTATGCAATTGTATTAGTATGCAATGGTATGCAATGTCATGCAATGGTATGGTATGGTATTGTATGCAATGGTATTGGTGTGAAATGGTATTGGTATCCAATGGTATGAAAAAATGGTATGCAATGGTATTGGAAATGGTATGCATTGGTATGGTATGGTATATTATGGTATGCATTGGTATTGGAATTGGTATGCAATGGTATTGGCATTGGTATGCAATGGTATTGGCAATGGTATTTATTTTGCATTGGTATGCAATGGTATGAAATGGTATTTTTATGCAATGGTATGCATTGGTATGTTGATCTAGGTGCATATCGGGGGCCACCCACCTTTTCCAACTAGCTCAAAACAATGTTCTAGCAATTTTGGCAATTTACTAGTTTTAGTAGTTTTTAACTTTTAGGGCCATTTTGAGGGCCTAAATGAAGGATTTTCAGGATCGAGCTTCTCAATGATATCTAAAGGATTTTATTGAGCCCCCAAAATGAATCTCCTCGATGATACCTTTCCAATGAGCTATCGTGCACCCCAGACGAAGATCGTATACCAAAGTTACGTCCCTGGGAAGTTGATACACCAAACTACCCAAAATGGGGTCCACAAAACTGTTGGATTTTCATCTTCCGGGGTTAGGGTTTTGGATTTTATTTATGATAAAAAGGAATTTGGAGCCTCATTGTAAAATTATCTTCTCATAGATGTGATTATCCATCACATCTCTTCTTAGAGATAAACTACCACCATTCTAGTGAGTCTTTCATTATGTATTTTACAGTCTTTGTACATTTTCGCTCATTAATAGAAAATTTTGTATTACTGTATATTTTTGTTTATGGTTGCATCTCTGATACATTTCTATTATAATATTGTATATCCAAGATATCTCTGTACATTTCTTTATTATATCTCCGCTCTCATTTCGTGCTGAAAATAATCTGAATCAGTGGTATCAGAGCAGGCTGCTCTTGATCGTTTTTTTCAATGCATGTACCTGATGAGGTCAGAGTATAGCAAGTTGGGTCTCAAGATTGTCTATCTTGAATAAAATCTCTCTCGCACACCCAATAAACCCTCCATGGCGGAAGAAAAGAAAAACAATGGAGCAGACGATTCTATCAATCTATTGCTTGAGCATGCTCTCATGCGACAGAGGGACAAAATGATGGAGAATTTTTCCCACATCCTTCAATGCCTGCCGATAGAAATAGACACATATTCATCAAACAACCAATTTGTAAGCACCTTTCCTTTCAAGGTACAAGTTGATTTTGATATTCTCGTATTTGAAGGTCGGATAGGTGTGGATGCCCTAGACAAATGGTTAAATCTGCTAGAAGGTTATTTCTATGTTCACCATTTTTCCAACAGGGGAAAGATCACCTTATCACTCCTTAAATATCTCCCCCATGTAAAACATTGGTGGGAAACTTACTAGGAGAAAAATTCCACAGAAGAGTTTGGAACATATGGGGTCGATCCCACTTGGGCTTTTTTCGATCAAGTACCCCTTACCTACGATCAATGATCTGTTCGATCAAGTGGGTGGGGAAAATATATTTTCTAAATTGGATTTAAGCTTTGGTTATCACCAGGTTAGAATAAAATATGAGGACATAAGTAAAACAACATTCTGAACGAGGTATGGACATTACGAATTTGTTGTTATACCATTTGGACTCACTAACGCACCAACCACATTTATGTGTTTAATGAACAGTATTTTCAGTCAGTACTTGGACAAGTTTTTTTTGGTATTTATTGATGATATCCTGGTGTATTCTAAGATAGAAGAAGAACATTAAGAGCACCTAAGGATAGTTCTACAAACTTTGAGAAAACACAAACTGTATGCCAAATTCGATAAGTGTGAATTTTATCAGAAGAAAATACAGTACCTAGGACATGTAATATCTGAGGAAGGTATTGCAGTTGATCCTGAGAAAATAAGAGCCATCATGGAATGGAAAATTCCTAAGCATGTAGAAGACATCTGGTCATTCATGGGAATCGTCGGATATTACCACAGATTTATAGAAGGGTTTTCCAAGATTGCATAACCCATCACATCATTACAAAAGAAGGGAACTAAGTTTAACTGGTCATAGAAATGTCAAGACAGTTTTAATAAGTTAAAGGAATTGTTAACGACCACGCATATTTTAAAAGTAGAAGATCCAGACAAATACTTCATAGTCTGTGTGGACGCGAGTAAAGAAGGACTAGGTGGTGTCCTAACTCAAGAAGGGCATGTTATTTGTTATGAGTCCCGAAAACTAAAGGAACACGAATGAAACTGCGTCACTCATGACTTAGAGTTGGTAGTGGTAATGCACACCCTAAATATGTGGCAACACTACATAATGCGCAGAAAATTTCTATTATTGACGGATAACAGTGGTGTGAAATTTTTGTTTAGTCAACCTGACCTTAATGCAAGGCAATCAAGATGGTTGGCCTTCTTGAGCGAATTTGACTTTGAGGTAAGACATATCAAGGGTAAGGAAAACAAGGTGGTTGATTCCTTAAGAAGAAGAGTTCATGGGTTGTTTTAAATAAACATTAGCAAGGCAGAAAGCGATCTTGAACAGAGGATAAAGGCTACAGGTAATAAAAATGAGAATTACACTAAAACAGTGGCAGAATTACAAAATAATACAGAAAGTTCAGACAAAACATATCTAATTTTGGACAGAAATGGTCTACTACGATTCAAAAACAAAATATATATACCAGATTCGACGGAATTAAAGTTGATGGTTTTGGACGAAGTACGCAAGAAACCATATTCTAGTCACCCGGGATACCAGAAAACGGTAACAGCACTAAGAAAGTTATTTTATTGGCCCAATATGAAGGGAGAAACAACATAATACTTAGCTAAGGTTCAATATTGTCAGTAGGTGAAAGCCAAACACCAGCATCCAGCGAACCTATTGCAGCCCTTACCTATGTCGGAATGGAAATAGGAGACTATATCACTAGACTTTATTACAGGTTTGCCTAGAACTCAAAAACATAATGATTCAATTATGGTGGTAATCGATAAGCTTAGTAAGTCTGCACACTTTATTCCTGTAAAGTCTACTTTTAAATCTATTAACATCGTTGAAATATTCATGAAAGAAATTTTTAGACTGCATGGTATTCCTAAAATGGTGATTTTGGATTGAGACGTAAAATTTACATCTGCTTTTTGGAAAGAATTGTTTGCAGGGTTAAATACTAACTCAAATTTCAGCACAAGTTTTCATCCACAAATAGATGGGCAGACTGAATGAACAAACCAAATCGTAGAAGATATGTTGCACATGTACGTAAGAAAAAAACCAAGCAAGTGGGAAGACTACCTACACTTGGTGGAATTTGCATACAAAAATGGTTACCAAACTTCGGCTAAGATGAACCCCTTTGAAGTATTGTATGGAAGAAAGTGTAGGAATCTGATTAGCTAGGATAACACAGTTGGCAGACTCATGGTGGGACCAGAAATGCTCCAAGAAATGGAGAGTACGGTAAGAAACGTACAGCAGAATTTAAAAGAGGCTCAGGACAAACAGAAAAGTTACGCGGACCTAAAAAGAAGACACCTGGAATTTCAAGTGGGAGACCACGTCTATTTAAAAGTAAAATCCTGAAAATGTTCACTAAAGCTAGGGAACTGTGCCAAATTGGCACCCAGGTTTTGTGGCCCTTTCGATATCTTAGCTCGAATTGGACCCATAGCATACCAACTTGCACTTCCTGCCAATCTAAAAATTCATAATGTATTTCATGTTTCTCTATTAAAGAATTATGTTCATGACCCTACTCATATGATCGATTGGAACTTGGTGCAGGTAGAACCAGAAGGTGAGTTCCAAGCAAAACCTCTGCACATTCTGGATAGGAGAGAAATAACACTTCAGAATAGAGTCGTCACCCAAGTAAAAGTGCAATGAAAACACTTTAGTCCTGAGGAGGCCACTTGGGAGTTGGAGGGAGATCTGCAAAAATCTCATCCAATCCTATTCCAAGAAAGGGAAAGGATGTAACATCCCCAAAAATAAATTGTTTTTAAAGTCTAAAAATGCTTAGGAATTTATTTCCATTTTTGGTAAATTCGAAATTGGAAAATTATTGCCATTTATGGCAATTTCGAATTTCGAATTTAGTTAATTGTAAATAATGATTATGATTGTTGGGAAAAGATCTGTTTTGACCCAACTAACTCTTTGACTATGACACTTGTAAGAAACAAATATTTTATATTTATTATTGATGGGCAAATGGAACAACCAAGTTAAAATCAACTGACCATGACTCCATGAGTAGGAAACATGTTGGAACTACCTCAAGGCTGAATATTACAAGTGGAAAATCAAGAATTTGGCCATTGGAAGCCCCTGAAAATCAGGGATTTCGAAAGCTGCAAAAATTCCCGAGGGGAAAAAGACCTATGCACAATTGATTTTGGATATATAGCATATGAGAGGAGGAAGGACGTTGTCGAGTATGTTGGGGAAATAATAACCTCTTGCTGTTATGAACAGTGTTTCTCTGAGTGTGAGGCAAGGAGAAGTTTTCTAAGAACTGAAGAAGGACTATAGCTAAGGAGGAGTTTTGGAACTTCTCCCTCATGGATTCATGGTCAGGCTAGGGGTGGAATGAAGCAAGTAGAATTGGTTGTTCCATTCTAAGGTTGGGAGGAACATGGTTGTTCCATTTTTTGTTTCGACAAACTTGCTCATATATGTTCTTTTACTCTTTTTTGGTTATATGTTTTATTGATTTAAATGGCTGGTAGAGGACATCTAGAGAATTATGGGTGAATTATTTCTATTGATTTACTTTCTAAACATAAGTCGTTTTGATTTAATGACTGAAAGAGTATATCTAGCGTAAATCTGTATGAATTATTTCTGTGGATTAAACTATGAATGGATGGAAACAATTGTAGGATAAATCCCTATGAATTTAATCTCATGGATCGAATAAACTACTTCTGCATCTTAATTATGAATAGAATCGGAATTATGTAAACACACTGGAATGATTCTAGTTTAAACAAAACCAGTCTGATTCTACTTCTGACAATATAGATCCTGTGTTTATATATGTATAAGAGATCAATTGAAGAAATCGTTTAATACATAAATTTCCAAGAAAAATGTTGAAAGGTACTTAAGAATTAAAAGTGTATATGCATACGCATATTACTATAAGGAATTACACAGAGCCATAACATTCGAATATCTAACCGTATTCCTGTCAAAATCAGACTTGTTATACTATCTATGTATGTTAAGAATAATATCATATATAAATATACTTAAAAATCTATGCGGAAGGTTTGGTGAACTATTTAAATATCTAATGATTCATACAATAAGAGTCTCAGTGATGATATAGGAAGGTAGTTATATCCTTTCTTTTTATGTCAGAAGTTTAACTTGCCCAGTTCAAACATTTATAGAACAAAATCCTTTTCTGATTGAGTAGTGTAGAAAATGGAAAACTCAGAGAACTTAAAGAACATAAATTTCGGAAAACACACAAGTTTAAATACTTATACATGTGGTTGTATATTACATATGCATGACAATAGGGTTTAATTAAAGACTACCAGATTCAGACAAAGAACACAATAGGCCAGAAGAAGCATCAATAGAATTTCTGTAACGAATTCGTATATTATCAAGTATAAAGTCATGAATGATACTTTGAAAATGAGTAGCCACGGTCCTATTTCCCTTTTCATCATTACAGAAAGGAGAATTTGGAAATTTAAATAATTATAAACATGTCTCATAGTCGAATCGATACACAAAGGAAAAAGTCTCCAACCCTACATAACAAATTTTGAATACACAAATAACCCGTTATTACAGGGTCTGGTGTAAAATTCCATGACAATTTTATTCTAGGATAAGATCGTTCCTTTCAACAAAACCTGGATGGGAAATTTTTCAAGAAGACGTTGTGTTATGGAACCCGAATACCTTTTACACCCGAAGTTGTCCTCGAAATCCTGAGATTATGATTTTTGTGCAGACCTGTAAGAAAACCGAGAAAGGTTAATTAATAACAAATTAAAGTGAATAACAATGCAATGTTGAAACGTAGAATAATTATCAAGGTAAATGATTATAAAGATTTGAACTTAGATAAATAAACATATGAAAACTTATCTGCGATTGGAGGTCTATCATCCTATCCGCGCCGTTGTTGAATATATGCATAGACCAAAGGGGAGAAGGGGACCAAGTTTGGTATGATGGGTACCCTCACAACAAACAAGGGGTCCCATCATTAGATCTCGGTAACAAATTCTTTAAACAGGAATGACAATATTAAAATAAAGAAAAATATTGTTTCAACCAAGAGTTTGATTCACGAATGCACAAGCTTCATAACATTCATACGAAGTCAATCATGAATGTTGCCATGAGAACTGTGTTTTTTCAACCTTAATAATACAGAAATCTCGGATCCCCGACCAAAGGTAAAAACAGGTACATAATGAAATAACCCTCGGAGTCCGAATAGAGAATAAACAAGAGTGACTTAAGGGTTATGAAATTTTGGACAATGCTTTGAACAGAGGACAAACGAAAGTAATTTAAGGGTTATGAAGTTATGGACAATGTTCCGAATAGAGAATAAACGAAAGTAATATAAGAGATATGAAGTTCTGGACCATGCTCCGAATAGAAAATGAACGAAAGTAACATAAGAGATATGAAGTTCTGGACATTACTCTAAACAGATAATAAACGAAAATCATTTAAGAGTTATAAAGTTATGGGCAATACTACAGTGGAAACTTAGAGTTGGTACCTACTGTGCACGAATGGGTACGTTTAGGGTAACGAAGGAATTCTGAGGTGAAGTCCAAAAACCCTGTACAGTAATAAGAACTCTCTCTTTCACAACTGCACGACTTAAAACCCGAGTATCCCTAGTCTACACCGTAAGCAAAGGGGTAGTCCAGTCAAAGAGTAACAATGAGAGTCAATTCATAGTCCCGACATAAATCCCTTGAAAAGGTATGGGTCTGGCCAGAGAACCTTGGATAGACTACCTGTGTAGAAAACCTCCCTAATTAAGTGGTTGCTTAGGGTGAAATGGTTACTCCACTGGAAAACAAAAGACACAACCCTTTAACACTAAAACTTACGAATGTATCCATGGCTAAAGGAAACATTTCACAGAGTCAAAACTATGAAGGGGAAGTCGTTTTTCTAGAAAATCCATAAGGAATAACAATTATAGAGATGACCGAAAACCCTCCTGACTTTTTCCACTCGTTCCAAATAGCATGAGAGTGTTGCAAACTTACCAGGAAAGTCAGGTAGTTCTTACATTTTCACTAGATAGGGACCTTCAAGACGCCAACTACCCTCGTCGAGGAGAAACATAGAGTAAAATGGTTGAAGCATCAATAGAGGATTCACAATAGACCTGTAACCTTTACCACACAGAGTTATAGTGGAAGTACGAAGACCCCATCCATCCATGTGACGGTGCAGAGGTGGAAAAATCGCATTGGGTATGGGGATCAATGGTGGCCTCAGGATTTCATCTCACAGGGCATCTATTAATGGACTGGACAGAGGTCATTTAACTCCCGACTGACAGGAAACCCTCCGACTTCATATCGAGTTAATACGAGAGAGGATGATCCCTTTAAGACACTTTACACCGGATTATCACACCTAGTTCATAATTCAGTTAAGAGGAGATTTATAGTTCGTTATTAGTAAGTTTAGTTTATGAAGGAGTCAATTATGTTAAGGTGAGAGGGAGTTAATTGCCAACCAGTGCTTGCAAGACCTTGGTTCGACTAGTTAAATAACACATGATTCCATAATGTTAGCCTTTATTGCTTACTCTTATGGTTACATGTTGCAACCCTTAATTCTTAAACTATATCAATTGTGCAAGTAAGTTAATTCATATTATGGACAAGGGTCCATTCATGTGCACTATGCATAGGGGTCGGGATTTAGAAATGTGTATAGGACTAAGGGTCCTAAACATGAAACAAATACTTATAGGATCATATTGTGTTACCGGTAAGATGGAAGTTGTTTTAAAGGCCAATATTTAAAGATGTAAGAGATGTTCTTAATTAGATAAATAGAATTTAATATCAACAGTACTTAACTACCTGCATTAACTATAAACCTTCAAGATTTAATTGTTCAAGGAAAAGGAGATTTAATGTTCCCCCCCAAAAAACAAATTATGGGTAATTTGGGGTACATTACACCACCTATCCCCATGACCTTTCATTTACAAACTTTTCTCCTCATCCTCTCTATAATGATGATATAACAAGGACAACATAAATGTTTACAATTTAATGTATTATATGCAGTTACATATTGAAATTTTATTTTAGTGTTGGTGGGCCATTATATATTTTAGTTATAACGCACCTCACCCACCGTGATGACTAGTATGGACATTGGGAAACTCTTCTCTCTCCAATTTGATATTCGAGCATCATGGAATTCAAAATTCTTCTTGTATTATTTGAGTCAGATTCCCTTTCGTTGCTCCTCTATTGCTACGACAACTATTGTTGTTGCTTTTGCTCCATCATCCTCAGTGGTAGATCATATTTGCAAGGGTATTGTTGCATACTGGTAGATTGATTTGATGTGTAGATGTTGTTCCTTCATGGTTTTCTCCCATCACATGTTTCCTATATGGATTGTTGAGTATGGACTTCCTTTAGCATTGGTACCTGGCACAATTCAACATGCAATAGATGAGTGACCATAGAATAATATTGAAATAAAATTTCAAAACCACACATTTGAACCTATAGAACTAAAACGTTAGCTGAGTGAGAGTTCATATATGCTTCCCTGAGTTTAGTTCCTGTTCCTCTACTCTTGGTCAAAGTACTGTGTTCTCTGAGGCGTTTTCCAATGTGTCATATATTAATCCTAAATGATGTGAAAAATTGGTGAGGAATCGCTTAAATCATATAACAATGAAGTTTTATATCTCAAAAATACCTTTCCAACGGTATAAGGAATGTGTGAAACAAGCATCGGAGTCAAAAGTTACTAGTAAAATACTAAAGGAATTTTTGCAGGGTCCTACTTCTGTGTTGGCCAAATAAGCATGAACTCTCCTATGTATCGGCAAGAAAATCATGAAATCATGTTTCGACAAGCAAAACACGAACTCATGTGTCGGCAAGAAAAACATGAACTCTTGTATAAAAAATATGAGAACGAACTCTCCTATGTATCGATAACATGAGCACAAACTCTCCTATGTGTTGGAAAGAAACGAATGAAGTCGTGTGTCAACAAGGAAAGAACAAAATCATGTGTCAAAAAGAAAAGCATGAACTCTTGTATCAACAATATGGGCACAAACTCTCCTATGTATCAACAAGATGAGCACAAAATCTCCTTTGTATTGACAAGATGAGCACGAACTTTCCTATGTGTCAAAACGAAAAGCATAAACTCTTGTATTGACAATATTATCATGAACTCTCCTATGTATGGGAAATATAAGCACAAACTCTCCTATGTTTTGGAAAGAAAAGCACAAACTCATGTGTTGACAATAAAAGAACAAACTCATGTGTCGGAAAGAAAAGCACGAATTCTTGTATCAGAAAGATGACCAAGAACTCTCCTATGTATCAGAAAGATGAGCATGCACTCTCCTATGTGTTAGCAAGAAAACACAAACTCATGTCTCGGCAAGAAAAGAAAAAACTCACGTGTCAGCAAGAAAAGCACAAACTCTTGTATCGAAAAGATGAGCACGAAATCTCTTATGTATTGGAAAGATGAGCACGAAATCTCCTGTGTATTGGAAAAATGAGCACGAGCTAATCAAAAAATTTCTAAGTGTCTTTTTTGCTAGCAAGAAACAACAAGAGCTTGAGTTCAAAAGTCCATAAATTTCTCATACGATGTTTGATTGAGGAACCTATTTTTTCAAAGTAGAGAGAAAAAGGAGGGTCTTATATTGAGATACCTTGCAACTTCATCCAGTCACTTGATTAGATTCATGTTTAATGAAGGTCATGGTTAATGATGTTTGTTTGACAGGAAATCCTTGGCGATCATTATGGCGCTTCTGGAACTCAGATTTTGATTCCGTCAGTGGCGTTGGAATTGAAATCCTATAAAACATATATCTAACCTATTGTAGGAGTGAAAAATCCACTTTTACCTGTACATACAATTGCAAGCAAAGACTTTTTTTAATGAAATTTCAAACCTTGTTCTCACTACTACTTTGCACAAATTTAGTTTAGTCATTGCCTACAATATCTTTTTTATATAGTATCTTAATCCATCCATTATAAATAAATTCATATGTTAGTGGATGATAAATATTATCCTATGAAAACAACCAATTGATGTTTGGAGCATTTTCCATTGAGTATGTGACAAGAGTACCAATTCTTCTATGAGATGCAATTTGGAGACAACTTGTGCCTTGTAGATGTTGCAATTGACCCACCTAACAATAAACAAAAATTTCATGATCAACGTTAGTCATAAAATCAAGAAGGTGCAAAACATGCATATTGGCATGGTATGCGTAATGAACTTTGTTGGCAACACACATAAACTTAATCATGAATGCAACATAATGTATATTAAGAAAGGTAGGAAATCAATCAGAAGTCATCCAATCAGGCATGTAATGCTTAATTATTGGAAATAATAGGAATCTTATTAAAGGGCGCAACAAGAAAGATCTTAGTTGGAGGGACTTGGGAGAGGCTTTGAGATGAAGGCATCTTACTAACAAGGAAATAAAATAATGGTTGATTCACTTAGTGTCGAGGAGGGGTTGGCATATTTTTGTTAGCATATCGACAATAGAAGAGGGAAAATTTTGATCAAACACTGTGCATCGTAGGGAAGAAAGGAAGCTTGCCTATACATGATGTATCGATGAATGAAATATAAACTTTGTCTATACACCATGTATCGAAGAATATGTTAAGTTTTGATATATTATTATTTTTCTCTTCAAATTACTAGATAACAATAGCATAGGTAGGATCACTGAGAAAAACACAATCACAAGATACACAACATTTATCCTAAGAAACCCTCATGGGGGAGAAAACCCAGCAAAACTTCCTTAATATAGATAGCCAACACAATGCCATGAAAATAAACCAAAATAATAAAGAATATCCAACAATGAGCAATGTGCCTCTCTCTCCTTCTTCTCCCAACTGCAACTCTCCAGACTTGCGCACTTCATGAGTGAATGAGTGAGTGAACAAATGAGACGTTGGATTCCTTTATTTATACAAACTGGCAGGTGTTCGAAAGGTGTCTCTTCACTTGGCATGGTCGACTTGTCTTCTTAGTGGTTAAAACCACTTTAATTAGCCTAGGGGACGAATTCTCAATTTGCATAATATATTTATGGTTTGACCAATTCAAAAAATGAGATTTGGTCAATTACAATGCCCGACATGATCAATCCACAAAAGTGGATTGATCTAATTAATAATGACTCAATAAATAAATAGAATACTCTTTGCAGTTACAATATTTCAACACTCCCCCTTAACAAGAAGGGTATTCTACAACATCATCGGGAGAGAAAGAGGGAAGCAACATCAACATCATCTGGAACACTAACTGACATATCTATAAATCATTAGAAGTTTTTCTCGTCATCGTCATTCACGGCATGTAGCTAGAGTAACATCATCATCCTCATCAACATGAGCCTAAAGTAACATCATCACCATATTTAGAGTGAGGCTAAAGTAACATCATAATCTTCTTTATCATGAGAGTAAAGTAATCTCATCAACATCTTTAGCATGAGGCTAAAGTAACATCATCATCTTCTTTAGAATGAGGCTAAAGTAATATCATCAACTTCAACATTAAAACTAAAATAACATCATCATCATCATCATCAACAAGAAGATGAAGTGGCATCATCATCATCTTCTTCAGCAAGAAGCTAAAGTGGCATCATCATCATCATCTTCATCAACAAGATGAAGTGGAATCATCTTCATCTCCATCAACATGGATTAGTATAACACTAATACATCATCATCATCAATAATAGTACGAGGTTGATACAACATCAACAACAACATCATCATCAACATCACAACACGAAGGGTGGAGCAACAATATCATCAAAGCACGAAGGATGGAGTATCAACATCTTCACATCATGAAGGATGGAACCACATCAACATCAGAACTAGGATGGAAATCTTCAGCATGAGGCTGGAACCACATCAACATCAACACAAAGCTGGAAATATTCATCACAAGGCTGGCATCTCAACAACATCAACACAAAGTTGGAAATCTTCAGCACAAGGCTGACCTCTCAACAACATCAGCATGAAGCTGGAAATCTTCAGCACTAGACTAGCATCACAACAACATCAACACGAAGTTGGAAATATTCAGCACAAGGCTAGCATATCAACAACATCAGCACGAAGCTAGAAATATTCAGCACTAGGATGGCATCACAACAACATCAGCATGAAGCTGGAAATCTTCAACACTAGGTTGGCATCACAACACTACTCCCCCTTTCAAGGCAGGTCCTTTCGGACTACACCAAACTTTTCTCGAAAGTGATTAAACTTTACACGAGATAGAGGCTTGGTCAACACATCAACAACTTGTTCATCCATGCCAACATAATAGAGTTTTATGGATCGTCTTTGCACTATATCATGAATGAAGTGATACCAGATCTCTATGTGCTTTGACTCATAATGGAACACATCATATTTATACAACTATGGTTATCACATAGGATCACAGTGGCTTCCATCTCTAGATAAAATAGATATGTCAACAACATCCGAAATCATATGGCTTCAGCACTGGTGGAACATGCTGCAATATATTCCACTTTTGTCATGTTGGGAGAAATAATGGATTGCATCCTACTCTACCATGAATTCATGACTGACCCCGGACTGAAACAACATCCTGAAGTGCTCTTTCTATCAAAAACACTTCCAGCTCAATTTGAATCAGTATATCCATACAATATGAAGCCATGATCTCTAGTATAACAGAGACCAAAATCCAATGTGCCCTTTAGTTATGTCATCACATGTTTTTCATCATCAAGGTGAACATGTCTGGGTTCTACCAAATACTGTCTCAAAGGTGTTCACAACAAAACATATATCCGGTATGGTATTTCTCAGATACATCAACGAACCAATAATAATTTGTCTGAACAGAGTAACATCAACCAATTCTGACGAGGTATCTACCATGAGCTTCAACTTTGTTTCCATGGGTGTGTTCATGGATTTATACTCCAACATATCAAACCTCTTTAGTATTTCTACTGCATGCTTCCCTTGGTTAAGGAAGCTCTTCTCTGGGATCTGTTGATTTGAAAATGATAAAGGCTTGTATTCTTGAAATTATTTGCAAAGTTTAATTCAAATGTGCTTATGCAAAAGGATCAATTTGCAAACACAATTTTTATAGAAAATACACATTCAAGATGCAGATAATAAGCAACAAATAATAGTGAACAGTAAACACATAACACAACAAATGATAAAGGAGTTCACCCCTCTCTTGGGCTACATCTCCTGGTCCAGCTTCCAATGGATCTTTTATATTATTTGCTCAAAGTGATAAAATATGTTCTTTACAATGCTCAAAATTCCAAATAGATGGCTCCAATGGCTTCAGAACGTCCAAAAACCCCTAGCTGGGCTTTTTCGGCCCCTGATTTGGCCAAAAATTGAAGAAGATAGGCTTCTTGGAAGTTCCCCTTCAAACTTGTTGTCTCTGGATCGCCAAAATGCACCTCTGTGTGTCCAACCTAGCCCACGTGCTCATTTTCGTGCTAAAACCTAGCACCGGGTGCATAACCGAAAAACCACACAAATTGTAGGACGGTTAGGGAACCTAGCCCCTAACCACCAAACCGTTGGGCGTATGGCCATGTGACCGTGCATAAAAAAGGGCTAAGTTTAAAACTTCAAGTCATATGGTTAAACCCATGTGTCTAGGCGCATGGGATTTTAATTTGTTTGAAACACACGCGTGCGTGGTCGAGGTCATATGGAACTCCATGTCACTGGGGGAACCATAACACATTGCAAATTCAAATAATTTTAAAACCATATATATGTTAAGAAACAATGGTGGGCACGCCGGTTGGGCGGCCCTTCCCAAAGATATACCCCTGCCCAGAGGTTGGAGTCCTGCCGACTACACAAATTTTAACCATTGCCCAGGTGACACGTGGCAGCCCTTACTTGGGCCACGTGTCACCAATCCATTCGCCACAAATATGCCACATGTCGAATGCTAATTCGTCCACATGTCTACCACTCAACACCTGCCATGTGTCATATGGCCCTGCCAACTCAGCTTCTGCCACGTGTCGTACGGCCCTGCCAACTCAGCATCCGTACGGACTGTACACTCAACAAATTGTTTTGCCTGTTTGACAATTTGAACAGAACGCGATATCTCACTCATACGATGTCTGTTTGAACCCGTTTGAGTTTCTTTGGGTTCATGACAATGAGGCCTACGCACCTATTCGATTTGAAGCGATTCCGAGCACTCTGAATTTTTGAGCAAAATTTGATCCCCTGGATCACACCTCCCCATTG
This sequence comes from Picea engelmannii, assembly GCA_009831015.1. Taxonomy (NCBI): domain Eukaryota; kingdom Viridiplantae; phylum Streptophyta; class Pinopsida; order Pinales; family Pinaceae; genus Picea; species Picea engelmannii. The sequence goes on from WSFP011474456.1 coordinate 16,368, forward strand.
GAAATCTTTTGGACCACCAAAAGTCTACTTTCAGTCTATCTGAAGATGAGGGTATAGTTCCCTCACCTTCCCAACCTCAATCCACTTGGCTTTGCTTGGATTTGTGCCTTTAAGACCAATTCAAAGATATTCCACATTTCCTCGTTTTGAAGTTCTTATTCTCCTGTCAAAGATTGTGTCTTCATGCAGTTATGTAAGATATTATGGGGAGAAATCATCTATAGAAGGAATCTGAACATGTTCTCCTTGATCATCAATCAAAGGAGGCTCATACAATTTCAAATTCTCAACATTAACAACTGCATACATTTGCATATAAGGAGGCAAATCCAAATGGAAGGCATTGTTACCAATCTTGTCAAGAATCTTGAAAGGACCATATCTAATTGGTTTCAGTTTTTTACCTTCTCCTTTAAGCCTCTCCTTACTAATGTAAAGCCAAACTTCATCTCCAACTTGGAAATTTTGATCAACATGATGCCTGTCATGTCTTGTCTTGTACTTGGCTTGACTCTTTTCCAACTGCTCTTGTACCATTTGATGTATCGACTGAATTTTTTCAATGAACTTTTCTTCCCTATTAATGTCATATTGACCATCAATAGCAATATCCTTCCCAAAGATAAAATCTAAAGGAGATTTGGGCAAATAGCCAAAACATGCTTCAAATGGCGATGTTTGAGTTGAAGAGTGTTTAGCTTGATTGTAAGCATGTTGAATGTAGTGTAAATGCTCATCCCAAAGTTTAGGGATGCTTGCTGCAATAACCACGAAGAAGATGCACCACTGTTCTATTAACCACTTCTGTTTGACCATCGGTTTGCAGATGAAAAGTTG
>ML878738.1:11001-23177 GCA_009831015.1 Picea engelmannii
ACTTCATCAGGACGAAGAAAATAATGAAGATCCGGAACTAGTCAGAGAAGTATATACCCATCATTGGGATCCTCATATCTTCAGACATTTTTCTGACCACCCACTAGAATAATTGGTTTCCGTGGGTTTACATATCAAACTCCACAATGTAAATTCATGTCTAAATGGCCGACAGTGGTGCCTTTCGGGTTCCGTGGGTTGCCATCATTAAACTCCACTTTGTATAGTTTAGTCATTTCAAGGTACATAGTGTAGTCATTTCAAATAAAGAGAATCTTGGAAACTCGGAGCACTTCTCCGACTTTTGGTGAGGTTTGACCCACATTTCCAAGATGCTCTACTGTTTATCATGTGATATTTTACTTTATGTCATGAATGATTGTCCTCTGGTCGGGGAATCTTGTACGATTACCCCGTCAGGTCTACTGTTCTAGTTTGCTTTCGGTGGATATGAAATAAAGTCATGATTTGGTCGGAGGATCTTGCACGATCGCCACCGCCAAATCTCAAAAGTAAAGATTTCGTGGCAGACAAGTAAGGCCACTTGTTTATTCAGGTCTTGGCTTCATGATGAATCTTCCTTCCCAAATTTGTATAAAGGAAGGATGAGAGCTCATTATCAGGCATCGAGTTCCCGAATGCGAGTCTAGAGTATTGAGTCAGTCTCTAAGCTTCCCTTATGTCTGAAGCTTCGTGTCTTTCTGTGTACAGAGTCTGTAAGTCAGTCGAGCGAAGAGTAGTCTGCTCTAAGTCTTTGCTCTGATTAATATAATATCAAAGTCTTCCACATGTGTTTAAAGCTCTGAAGTTTCTCTGTTTGTCTCATATTATGCACTCATTGTGATCTCGCTTATTTGCCTATATCTACAATCGATGTTCCTTGGTACCGTCTGATATAGTTCACTCATCCAGATAATAAGGTTCACTGGTAATCGGTATAAAGGGATGGCTGAGCATTGGTAGTAAGTCCCGCTAAGGCAGGTGGCCACTAAAGGGTAGTTGTAGGTGCGGAGGGTCCACGGAAAGCCGACTATAGGGTTCACATAAAACTGCAAAAACCTGATGGAATTCGGGTGGTGGGGTTCATAGTTCGGACAGAGTAAAGCGGTTAACCCGATGATATTGGTCCTGTCGAGAGTAGCAGAGACTAGAAGACCAGATGGCGAGAGGAGATAGTGCATGAGACAGAGCGCAAACAGTTCAAGATTCATACTCTGACAGAGGAGGCCTCTGAAAAAGCTGTTCGTGTGGAGCAGTTTTACAAATGGTATCAGATCCATGACCTTCTTTTCAGCTCGGGTATGATATCAGACTCTCTTAGATATGATATAGCTATTCGCTTTGTGTTGTTTTCTGTGTATAAAATTGTATTTAGAATCCAGTCCCGTATTTTAAGATTACTAGTTTCTGCCTGAGCAGTTGGTCAGGAGCCTGTCTAATCTTCTTTCGAGAAGACATAAGACTAAACACCCTGCTTTTCTGTGCAAAAATAGTAAGATTTTAATACTACTATGGATTCTAGGTCAGTATCTTTTACAGAAGTTAGAAATGCTGAAGAAACTAGCACTTCTGGATCTGACCATGTAAATAGTCTTGAGTCAATGTTTTCTTTTAATAGAACTCAGAGTATAAACCATGCAAGCATAGAAGAAGTTGAGACAAATCCCCAAGTTGCATGGAAATTACCTCCTATATCTCCTAGCAGAGTATATCAAGACCTAAATATGTTTCATCTCAAAGCTGTGACCAGAGTCATTGTGAAAGAATTTGTAAGTAGAATACAACAAAATAGTGATGTCAGTCAAACCATTTCTCTTATCAATCCAAAAGAAGTCCAAAAGGAAGCCAAAAAACATGGAACAAACTACCTTCACTTTGGATGTATTAGAATTGGAATCAACCCACTAGTCCATACGGGATTAGATTCCTATGTGTTATGCACAGTCAGGGATCTAACCCATAATAAGTTCATTGATTCCTTGATAGGAGGAATAGTTTCCCCTCTTTCAAATGGGCCAGTATATTTTGATTGTTATCCAAATTTCTCTGTATATACTTTTGATGAAAACATTGCCGATATATTAAAACTGTAGATCAGAGCAACAAGATTTGATATGCGTCCTACTAGGACTAATATCTCTATCCAAGCTACAGGATGTTTTAGACATACCAACACTTTATTTCCTGCTGTCTTACATACCCCTAGCAAAGACTCTCAGTCAAGTACTTTAGTTATAACAGATCCATTAAATCAAAAGATGGAACATTGTACCATAAAATGGGAAAACCTATCCTTCCCTACTGATTGGGTCAGTGATACCCCAAGGGCACCAATACCAAGATCTATCACCTCTGCCCAAATAAAAGAAACCTCTAACTCTGCAGTTATTTCTTTTCCTCAAAAAAACCTTTCTAGATCTTCTTCCTGTCAACAACCTATTCCTACATCTCCTTCTCCTTCATTTTGTTTACATCCTTCAATTCAGGTCTTAGCCATCAGGAAGATAAAGTTCCCTTTGCAGTAAAATGTTTTGATTGTGAAGAACTAATTACACTGTCCACTCTTTCTGCATTCAAAGAAAATGAAAGAGTACAATTTGAGCATGCAAATCATAATCCAAGGACAAATTTACCTCCACCAATTTCTACTGCTAAGGACCAGTGCCGCCATCCACAATGTTCTGATATCCCTTTTCCCCATGACTCCCATGTCCTGGTTATCCAAGATAACCATTGTACAAAAATAAATCTAAGAAAAGAAGCCTATATCCCTAGTGATGCAAGAAGACCATTTGCTCCATAAATTCGAATTTTTTTTTTCTCTTTTTAAAGGATGCAGAAAAGATACAGTAAAACCAAAATGGATGAAAGAAATGCTAAATTGGGATTTATTTTCTCATCCCGAAGCAAGAGAATTTTCCAAAAGAACCACAAATGAAGAAAATACTAGATCAATTAAAAAATGGAAATATTTTATGGAAAAGGAACATATTTATGTATCCTTTTACGAATGGAACAAAATAAATCAACAAATCCATTCATGGGATCTAGTTCCTCAGAAATCTAGTCCTGTGTGTTGTTCTGTACAAACTCTTTCTATACCTGATTTAGGAAGAAAGATTAACAAGATCAAGAAATCTATGGCAAATACTCCAGAGCAGAAGAAAGAAGAAAAAGATGAAAGTCTTCAAGTCAAGCATTAGAAATATCATGTCTTGATTGAATTAAAAATTCAAGATTTACATTTCAGATTAAAGACATTGATAGATACTGGATCAGATTTGAACATGCTCAATAAGCATGTTATCGCCGTATCTTTATGGGAAAAGACTCAAGCTATGGTTTTTGGACTAGGAAATATTCCAAATGATATTTCATTTCAAATTCTAGAAGCAATTCTTTGTTTCCAAGAATTCTGCCTAAAGCTAAAATTCCTCTTAGCAGATATTCCTGTTGCCTGTATCCTTGGTACTCCTTTCCTTGCAGTAGTATCACCTCATGGTTCAACCATGGTGACTCCAGAAAAGCCAGGATACTTTATTACAGTTCCTTCCCCACAGGGTAAAATTACAGTGAAACTTCCTTTTGTATCTACCCCAAGGATCTCAGGTGTTGTCCAACTAAGTCTCATAAAGAATGAAAAGATAAAAGAACTAAAATAGTTCTAGACAGAGATCAGAATTAGAGATCAATTGAAATGGGAAGATATCCAAGAAAAGATTTTCTTATTAAAGCAGGAATTTATTAATTCAGTATGCTCAGAGAATCCTATTGCTTTTTGGAAACAAAAGAAACATGAAGTCTCCCTTCCATATCGAGAAGACTACCAAGGGAAGCCTTGCAAAAGCAGAGCTATACCAATGAATGCTGAATATAAGAGGTTATGTGCAAAAGAAATTGAGGGTTTGCTAAAAAAGGAATTAATTAGAAAATCTACTAGTCCTTGGAACTGTTATGGATTCTATGTAAATAAGCATTCAGAACAAGTCAGAGGAATTCCTAGACTAGTAGTCAATTATAAACCCTTAAACAAAGTTTTGGCTGATGACACATACCCTATTCCAAATAAAAGCAGTCTAGTCACTAGAATTGCAGGTGCAAGGATTTTTTCAAAGTTTGATTTAAAATCTAGATTTTGGCAAGTGGCTATAAGTGAAAAAGATAAGTTTAAAACTGCTTTTAATGTTCCTACCGGGCATTATGAATGGAATGTGATGCCATTTGGATTAAAGAATGCTCCTGCAAAATTTCAAAGAGTTATGGATGATTCTCTTAAGCCATATTTTGATTGACTTATTGTTTATATTGATGACATTCTTGTCTTTTCTTCATCCATAGATCAACATTTTAAGCATTTGAAGAAGCTCCTGCAAGTGATTAAACAATCTCGTTTAGTCCTCTCAAAGAAAAATATTGAGCTTTTCCAGACTCAAATAAAGTTTCTTGGTCATACTATTGATAATGGAAAAATCACTCTGCAAACTCATGCTGTTGAATTTGTAGATAAATTTGCAGATAAGATTCTTGATAAAACACAGCTTCAAAGGTTTTTAGGAAGTTTAAATTATATAAGTCATTTCTACAAAGAATGTGCACAGGATAGAAAACTTCTCAATGACAGGGTAAAGAAGGAGCCAAGTCCCTGGACAAAGGCTCATACTCAAGCTGTGAAAAATATTAAGGCAAAGACCAAGAACCTTCCAATTCTACACATCTCTGATGATGATCTTCCGAAGATAGTAGAAACTGATGCTAGCAACATTGGCTGGGGAGCAGTGTTAAAACAAGTCCGGGACAAATGAAAAGAGGAAGTTATTCAATTTTCCTCTGGTTTATGGCAAACAACAGAGAAGAATTAATCTGCTTTAGATAAGGAAATTAAAGCTGCTTTAAATGCCATACATAAATTTGAAATTTATTGATTTATAAGAAATTTCTTTTAAGGACTGATGCTGCGGCAATGAATAAAGTCCTTAACAAAGATCTGAAAAATCCTGGGGATTCTAAATTTGCTAGATGGCAAGCTCTCTTCAGTAATTTTGATTTCTCTATAGAACATATCAAAGGAACAAATAACTCCATTCTAGATTTTTTAAGTAGAGAGCATTTACAAAATCTCTGTCTACTAATCTCTGTGCAGCTAAGAGATGGTATGGAAAGAATAGTGGATATTCCCGACTCTTTAGATTGGGAATCTTATTCAGCAGAATGGGTACCTCGTTGGGAATTGAGGAGCACAAAAATTCTCTCCCAAACTACTCAGGTTCCATATTCAAACTTAGTACCTGAGGTAAGAGGAAGAAGAATATCAAATGTTTTGGCCCCCATGGTTATTCAGATAAATGAAAGGGCAATTCAAGCACAATATGCTCTAACTAATATTTTCCATGATATAGAACTAATCTGGAATATTAGAGATAATCAAGGAAATAATCAGCAGTACTTTTGTCTAAATAGACCTCGGTTATTATCTCAATGGCCTGAAAGAAATCCTGAGATTATTTTTCCAGAGACAAGTCTAGATTATCATGGATACATAAAGCTATGGTGGGAGTTTGCTCAACAAGAGGACTTTCTAATCCTGGTTAAATTTGGAAGCGTTAATTCTGCAACTGCAGGAAGACCTCCAATCTGGATTGCAGACTGGTGGAAAGATTTTGGCTTGAACAAAGGAGAAATAGACCCACATATTTTAAGATCATTCACATCTTTCTCTGCTGTTCGAGATCTCTTTTTCCAAGGGCCAAATGAAGGAGAAATCTTACGTCTTTTCATCCATAGTCATTTTCAATGGGCAATCAAATCAAAGACTATTGTACAAATGATAAATGGATTACCTTTTATTGCCCGAAAGATTTATAAAAAATTATGGGATATGTTGCATTATCCTGAAAGATTTTCTAGCTTTATTGAGAATGATTAAAATTTTTGGTTTCCGTGGGTTTACACATCAAACTCCACTTTGTAAACTCATGTCTAAATGGCCGACAATGGTGCCATTCGGGTTCTGTGGGTTGCTGTCATTAAACTCCACTTTGTACATAGTGTAGTCATGTCAAATAAAGAGAATCTTGGAAACTCGGAGCACTTCTCCGACTTTTGGTGAGGTTTGACCCACATTTCCAAGATGCTCTACTGTTTATCATGTGATATTTTACTTTATGTCATAAATGATTGTCCTCTGGTCGGGGAATCTTGCACGATTACCCCGTCAGATCTACTGTTCTAGTTTGCTTTCGGTGGATATGCAATAAAGTCATGATTTGGTCGGGGGATCTTGCACGATCGCCACCGCCAAATCTCAAAAGTAAAGATTTTGTGGCAGACAAGTAAGGCCACTTGTCTATTCAGGTCTTGACTTCATGATGACTCTTCCTTCCCAAATTTGTATAAAGGAAGGATGAGAGCTCATTATCAGGCATCGAATTCCCGAATGCGAGTCTAGAGTATTGAGTCAGTCTCTAAGCTTCCCTTCTGTTTGAAGCTTCGTGTCTTTCTGTGTGCAGAGTCTGTAAGTCAGTCGAGCGAAGAGCAGTCTGCTCTAAGTCTGTGCATCTAGCACATATTGTAATACCCGAGTATTTTTCTCTGATTAATATAATATCAAAGTCTTCCGCATGTGTTTAAATCTCTGAAGTCTCTCTGTTTGTCTCATATTATGCACTCATTGTGATCTCGCTTATTTGCCTATATCTGCAATTGATGTTCCTTGGTACTGTCTGATATAGTTCGCTCATCCAGATAATAAGGTTCACTGGTATTCGGTATAAAGGGACGGCCGAGCACTGGTAGTAAGTCCCGCTAAGGCAGGTGGCTGCGAAAGGGTAGTTGTAGGTGCGGAGGGTCCACAGAAAGCTGTCTATAGGGTTCACATAAAACTGCAAAATCCTGATGGACTTCGGGTGGTGGGGTTCATAGTTCAGACAGAGTAAAGCGGTTAACCCGACGATATTGGTCCTGTCGAGAGTAGCAGAGACTAGAAGACGAGATGGCGAGAGGAGATAGTGCATGAGACAGAGCGCAAACAAGTCAAGCTTCATACTCTGACAGAGGAGGCCTCTGACAAAGCTGTTCGAGTGGAGCAGTTTTAGATAGTGCATGAGACAGAGCGCAAACAAGTCAAGCTTCATACTCTGACAGAGTAGGCCTCTGAAAAAGCTGTTCGAGTGGAGCAGTTTTAAAACTGCTCCACTCGAACAGCTTTGTCAGAGGCCTCCTCTGTCAGAGTATGAAGCTTGACTTGTTTGCGCTCTGTTTCATGCATTATCTCCTCTCGCCATTTGGTCTTCTAGTCTCTGCTACTCTCGACAGGACCAATATCGTCGGGTTAATCGCTTTACTTTGTCCGAACCATGAACCCCACCACCTGAAGTCCATCAGGCTTTTGCAGTTTTATGTGAACCCTATAGCCGACTTTTCGTGGACCCTCCGCACCTACAACTGCCCTTTCGCAGCCACCTGCCTTAGCGGGCCTTACTACCAGTGCTCGGTTGTCCCTTTATACCGACTACCAACGAACCTTATTATCTGGATGAGCGAACTATATCAGACAGTACCAAGGAACATCGATTGCAGATATAAGCAAATAAGCGAGATCACAATGAGTGCATAATATGAGACAAACAAAGAGACTTCAGAGATTTAAACACATGCGAAAGACTTTGATATTATATTAATCAGAGAAAAATACTCGGGTATTAAAATATGTGCCAGATGCACAGACTTAGAGCAGACTGCTCTTCGCTCGACTGACTTACAGACTCTTCACATAGAAAGACACGAAGCTTCAGACAGAAGGGAAGCTTAGAGACTGACTCAATACTCTAGACTCACATTCGAGAATTCGATGCCTGATAATGAGTTCTCATCCTTCCTTTATACAAATTCGGGAAGGAAGAGTCATCATGAAGTCAAGACTTGAATAGACAAGTGGCCTTACTTGTCTGCCACAAAATCTTTACTTTTGAGATTTGGCGGTGGCGATCATGCAAGATCCCCCGACCAAATCATGACTTTATTTCATATCCACCGAAAGCAAACTAGAACAGTAGATCTGACGGGGTAATCGTGCAAGATTCCCTGACCAGAGGACAATCATTCATGACATAAAGTAAAATATCACATGATAAACAATAGAGAATCTTGGAAATGTGGGTCAAACCTCACCAAAAGTCGGAGAAGTGCTCCGAGTTTCCAAGATTCTCTTTATTTGACATGAATACACTATGTACAAAGTGGATTTTAATGACGGCAACCCACGGAACCTGAATGGAACCACTGTCGGACATTTAGACATGAGTTTACACAGTGGGACTCGCATTTGGGAACTTGATGCTTGATAATGAGCTCTCATCCTTCCTTTATACAAATTCAGGAAGAAAGAGTCATCATGAAGCCAAGACCTCAATAGACAAGTGGCCTTACTTGTCTGCCATGAAATCTTTACTTTTGAGATTTGGCGGTGGCGATTGTGCAAGATCCTCCGAACAAATCATGACTTTATTTCATATCCACCGAAAGCAAACTAGAACAGTAGATCTGACGGGGTAGTCTTGCAAGATTCCCCGACCATAGGACAATCATTCATGACATAAAGTAAAATTTCACAGGATAAACAGTAGAGCATCTTGGAAATGTGGGTCAAACCTCACCAAAAGTCGGAGAAGTGCTCCGAGTTTCCAAGATTCTCTTTATTTGACATGACCACACTATGTATTTTTGAAATGACTATACCATGTACAAAGTGGAGTTTAATGACGACAACCCACGAAACCCGAATGGCACCACTGTCGGCCATTTAGACACGATTTTACACAGTGGACTTTGATGTGTAAACCCACGGAAACCAATTATTCTAATGGATGGTCAGAAAAGTGTCTAAAGATATGAGGATGCCAGTGCTGAGTATACACTTCTCTGACTGGTTAAGGATCTTCATTATTTTGTTGGTCCTGATGAAGGACAAACTTGGTTCGAATTATCCATGGATGTTTTTATCTTACAAACATCATTTTATATTCCTCTTCTGAAAATAAATCATCAATAGTTTCAAGCCTTCTATTGTGGAAGAGGAACATTCTACCAACTTCTGTTACTTCAAGATCTATACCAATTGGATTTAATCCAAACTGGTGCCACCATTCCATCAACCAATCAGGTTCAGGCCCTAAAATGAAAGAGTCTGCAAATTTTATCATACAGTAATAATTTTTATACCTATCTGTCCAAAGACAAACGTTAAACCACATTTCTTTATACTGATGATAATCTATGTTGAACAATTTCTCTTCTGGATTTCTATTTGGCCAATCTTGTATTGTCCTCATCCTGTTGATTTGAAAGAATTTCCAAGTAGGGGTTTCTTTCCATCTTTGCCTCTGCTGGTCGAACCATTCCCTAGTAGTAGACCTGATTTTGCTAAGGTCTCTCATTTCCACCAATTTTTCTCTGGCAGTAATAGTAGCGGCCTGGTGCATCCTGCCAAGTATGTGCTGAGGAGGAAGTACACTTATGTTAGTATTTCTTGAAAATCCAGGTAATCCCAATTCTACCTTTTCTGAATGTCTAAGCTGCCATTCTAGTATCCAATTATTCTTAAAAATATCCCAGGGAGTGTTATCAGCCAAATAATGAGTAACAAGAGTATTCCGCTGATCATCCCAAACTTCAACAATTACCAAGCTTTTCTTACAATAAGCTATTTGAGCATGTGATTCAGAGACAAATGGCAGTTCAATCCTTTTGGGAGGATTTCCGCTTATACTTGGTAGTGTGATAAAATATCCTGGTCTCTTGTCTGAACAATTGCAAGAACCATGTGGTTCAACAACAGAAAGAAAAGGAGTACCAAGGATGCAATCAACTGGTAGATCTGAAATTTGATACTTCATTCCTAAAGCATATTCTCCAAGAATTAAAATACCTTTAGGAACTTCAAATTGAAAATAAGTATTTACATTTCCTAGTCTAGTGGCTGAGCCAAAACTAGGAAGCCAGTATTTTGTAGGGACAATATCTTTGTGCAACAAGTTTAAATCAGATCCAGTGTCTATAAGTGCAGTCAAGAAAAATGTTTCTTGGTTTATTTCCAACTGAATCGTGACATAATATTTTTGATATTTTACAGGCAAAATTTTCATACCTGTCATCCCTTGCATTTCTATTGCCGTTTGTTCTTGGAAAACTGATTCGAAAGGAGCATCTTCAAGGGGAGGAGGTATGGAATCCAGCCTCTCTTTGATCTCTTTGATTTCTTGCCTGACCCATGAATCAATTTTAAAACTAAATTCTGCATCTGTTTCCATGCGCCTGATTTTCTCTTTTAACTCACAAACTTCCTTCTTTAGAGAAAGGACTTCTTTAGCTAAGTTTGTAACAGAGGTATTTTGTAACCTCGGCTCTCTATTAAACTTAATATATGTCTTTGTGTTTTTATCAAAGGAAGCATCAATAAACAAAGGTTGTCTTTTTGTAATTTCAGACTGTTTACCTTTTTGTTCTGCTTTGACAGTCTTAATGAAGGTCTCAAGGAGAGAATTTTTCATATCTCCCTCAGGGAAGCTTTTGATCTGAGCAAGCATTTGTGCCTCTTGATCTCCTGTATTCTGGAACATGCAGACTTTTAATTTTTCTTGGATCTCAGGTTCTGATCCAGTATCAGAATCATCAGTCTCACTTTCACAAGAACAAAAATTAGGGTTACTGCAGTTGCAATACTGATTCATTAAAATCTTTTTTTCTGAGTTATATTCAAACTCGGATGTACTGCTAGAAGTAGAGAAGCATCCGTCTCGGAGAAGATGAACTTCTTCTCCCTTTATTTTGAATGGATTATAGGGGCAGGCATTGGTATCATGATTATTTTCCCCACATCTGTTACAGTGAGCCTTCAAGACTAACTGTTTTCTTTCTTGGGCCTCTTTTGCTTTCTATTCTGAAAATTTTCCTTTAGACTTTCTAGAGGCGACGTTCTCTGGACAATTATGGGCATAGTTTCCATGATTTCCACATATCCAACAAACCACTCCTTGTTTTTCTTCATGAGCATGGCTTTTGAGCCTGATATCTTTTGGCTCATAGTAGTGGGGTTCTGGGTACATACTTGTATTTAGCTTTGTATTTTCTACCCTTTTCTCCCCTGAAATATTTTGGCTTTTTTCTTTTTCTTTTTCTAGCTGGATTTGTAAGGTATAAGCCATATTGTTCACAAATAGATTTTTGATCAGGAAGATATGAAGACTTGGACACAGAATTTTGAACTTTCATGCTAGTACATAGTCCTATCAGGGCTTTTGTTATCAGGGACTATATCTCTCCCCAAGTATACATCTCATAAGGAAGTTTGAATACTTCCTCCATATTTAGATATTCTACAAATTTACTTGGTAGGGCAGCCAAATAAACTTGTTTCCATAAAATATTTTCACTCTCTTTAACTTCAAAAATTCTTTGTGTCCATTCTTTATGAAATTGCTCGTATTCGGACATCTTTCTGCATTTCATATTCATGAGGATGATCTCATGTTTGTCTGCAATTTCATTTTCTGTTCCACACCGGTGCTCAAGTATTAAAGTAGTAAGAGCACCAATCATATTGTTTACTGCAGTGCCATCAATATGATATACAATATCACCTTCTTCATCTTTAAGAATTTCTGCTTCCATTTTTGTGATCATTAAGGGAGAAGAAATAACTTCCCACCATTTGCTAAGAGTTCCTGTAAAACATTGATTAATTGTTTTGCATGCCTCTACTTCAGTTTTTCCCTTCATGCACATGATCTTGTATGAGACATACATTCTGTCAATCATCTGCCTTATTTGTGCGATTGACAAATTATCAATGTTCCATTCTTGGAACCAACCTTCAGCAAATGTTTTGAGTATCTGGAAGCTTACCTTTGCCAACTAGATCAGGAGTTGATGGTCTGGTAGAATGATGTGGAAGATCTTCATAGGCTAGATTTTTAATAGTCACCAAAGCATGACTATCTTTAGGAGGCTTAGAAGAAGATTCAGACAATTCTTCTTCTTGAGGAAAATGTAATGGAAATCTTTTTACAATTTCTATCTCAGAGGGTTTATGTACAGGAGATAGAATATAAATATGGGGACTTGAAAGGATAAAGGAACTAGGAATGGGTTTATCATGATGACTGCTTTTGCCTTTTATTTCT
>ML878739.1:355-17203 GCA_009831015.1 Picea engelmannii
AAGAATTCCTTAAAAGAAACCTTTGTTTTAATACACATGCATGTATTCACTTTAATAATAATAAAAAAATGAATATACTTTAAATGCTCCACTTATGCTCACCAAATCCACGCTTTTCAAAACTCTTCCAAATTAATCCACTTAACATAAAACTCACACGATTTTCACTTCTTCGGTTTTCAACAGAAATTGGTCAGCACTTGCATGCAAATCGTGCTCTCCATGCATGCATTCAAACTTCACTTCACAGTTAAAAATAGATGCCCACGTTGGATTCTCACGCTCGACTCTCACGCTGCATGCTCGACTCTCACGCTCACGCTGGAGTAGCTCGACTCTCACGCTGATGCCCACGCTGGAATTGACTGCGGGTAGTCCAGGCGAAGTCCTCACCTCACTCTATAATTGGCTGCGGGTAGTTCGCACCCTAATGGACAACAACCTGCGAGAATTTCTGTTTCCGAACACACACGAAGGGGTGAGTAATATAGGTTCGCACCCTACCAGAGGAGAGACCTGCGAACCTCTAGAATTCTCGCACTGCGCTCCCGTGGCTCTGATACCAAGATAAAATATACCACGCAAACAACACGGTGAGGCTACGCTCACTTCTTATTATCCAATGAAGACGGATTACATGTTTATATAGGAAAAGAATCTCCCAAGTCGGCTACATGAAAACCAAAAGACAACTAGAAAACTGACTCTTAACTAAGAACTGACTCTTCTAACTGGCGCTTACAACTTGCGCTTATTACTGGCGCTTACAACTAGCGCTTTCTCCATTATTTCCAAGTTAAATCTCTTTGCGGGACGACGATGAGGCGTACAAAGATGTAGTTTTGTCCGATGTCTGCATTGGAACTTCAGCCGCTCCAACATATCTTCCCCCTTATTACTTTGATACAAATAAGGGCTTTAATCTCATAGACGGGGGAGTTGCAGCGAACAATCCAGTAATCCTTGTCCATATATTTTCCAAACTATTCGATGCTAAGTTTATGGTTATGGTTAGATTATTGTAAGATTTTTTTTAATGGAATGGTTGGAAAGTAGTCTAAATTAGCTTAGATTCATCTTAATTATAGATTTATCATACATAGATGTCTATGATAAAACTTCACAGCTCCAAATTTAAGCTGGATTTACATTGCTTCTTATATATATATAACAAGCATATATTTAGGCAGTTGTTTTTGGGACAACATGGATATGGTCATATTATATTTTGCTGATATTTAAAATATTCAGGATGTGTGAACTCTAACCTCTTATGTTGGAAAATCATGCATTCCCTCGTATGACAAAGTACATTCCCTTTGAGACCCTTCCATGAGAATCTCTCCCTAACCTTCCTATAGGTTTTTAGATACACCTGGTGCCCTGTCAGTGGTGCATCACGTGCTTCCCTCAAAATATTGTCCTTGAGTGTGGACTCGGGGACAATATAGATCATATCTTTGTAGTAGTTGATGGCATTTACTACCCTATACCTGTCATCGTGGAGGTTTCCCGATGGCTTCATTCACCAATTTTTCTGTTGCCGTGTTGTTTTCCCTCAGAATGTGAAAGAATGTTGGCTTGAGGGACTTTGAGTCTACTCGTATTCGATCAATTATTATTTTTAGGCTCAATTTTTTGGGGTCTGTTACCTGGACCATCATCCTTATGGCTATCTTGGAGTCTCCTATAACATTGAGATTGAAAATTTGGTGGGTCTTTGCTAGTTGGAGGCCTTTAAGTAATGCATAAGCCTATGCTTTATTGTTGGTGTCTTTCCCGATATTCCAGTAGTAATTTAAAATTATTTTTCCTCCGGGTTCCTAGAGAACCCCCCTACACCTGCCTCCCCTGGGTTTGCCTTTGAAGCGACATAAAAAAAAAGTGCATGAGCCCATTTCTTTTTGATCCAATCATCTATGCTATGGAGAGTATGAAGCTGCCAACATGATCTTTGCATTGAATGGGATTTTTTACCAGAATGAAGGTTAAAACTTATGATCCAAGCCTTTTCTGGGATACTCCAGTTAGACGGATCTTCTGTGTTCAATGATTTAATGTTCATTACCTCTGAGAGAAGCGTTTTTTCCTTGCCAACAACACTTTGGGTAAGGGATATTTTTCCCTAGAAGATTTGTTTGTTTCTTGCTATCTAGATCTTCCAGTAGATGTACTTGGGGAGAGACTTCCACAATCTTTTGAAGATTGGTTTTCCCCGAAAGGTGCCCTGATAAAACTTTTCCCAATTTCCCAAGCAAGGATTTAGATGAGAGGGCCATCTTATCTGTCGTGTTAGATCTCCAAAATTCAGGTTCCAAACTATTGTAGAAAAGGGGCAATCCCAGAAGAGGTGTTGGATGGTATCTTGACTAGTTTGGCAAAGGGGGCAGTTGAAGGGACTGTGGAAACCTATTTTCATCAGGTTTTCTCTCGTTAGAATTTTTCCATGTGCTAGGGACCAAATAAAGATGTTTATTTTGGGCAGAGAGTCTTGGCTCCAAACATTTTTCCATTTTGTTGGCTAAGGCATGAACAATATTATGTTGATGTCACTCTGGACATGTGGCACCTTCTCATTGGTCTACGCTGGCATTGATGTGGTAGACATGTACGACATATGTCACCCAATTTTGAGACATTTACCTGGGCATCCGATGGGACTCACATGTCCACGTGGCAGCCGTCGGTTGGCTTGACAAGTTCCCTATAGGCATACGACATGTAATGTTGAGTTGGCACGCTGGGGTCATCGATCAAATCTGCATCGTTGATCTCTTGGGACATGGTTGATGGCGCGATGAAATCTGGACCATCCATCGAAGGTGAACCATTAAAGTGCTTGAGGCTTGTATCCAAATGCCACTTCGACAAAGGGACAATCTCGACCATTGATTTTAAAGTGGGCGCACAATGAGATATGAGCCGTCGATCTTTCAGGGTTTGAAAAATTGTTGATGTTGTGCTTTTAGGTCGATGTCTTGTGGTAAGCTCCCTGGACAATAGACTTAGGCTCCTTTCATGTGGGACAAGCCCCCTTTGGACTTTTGATAAGCACCCGAGTGCTAAAAACTTGCCTTAGGCGCATATAGAGTATGATTTCTCGCCATTTCTTCAATATGCTTCGACATAAAATGAATTTTGACCACTCAGAGTCTCTGGAAGCTCGAATTATTCCTTCAACTTGCTAAATCTCGGCCTTATAACCATGATTAACCTTCAAATCAGGTCAGAAACAAATATGGTACTAACATGGTGCTTGTCCCCTAGTTTGTTCATAATTTCAATCATATAAGTTTGCAAGTCCTGTGAAGGAACCTATGCCAACTCTAGATTGACATATGGTAATAGACGAGGCTCTACAGAGTTGGATGGCTTGATGGTAGTGACTCCAATGGACTGAAGTGCAACACTCTTCTCTAGGTAAGTGCTACATGGTGAAGTGGCGCAAGTCGTGCTCTCTATCAACGTTTGTTCCTGAGGGTGGACTTAGTTTTTGGAGCAATCGCCAACTAATGGCAGAGTTCATCAAATTTTTTTGATGACTCTCTATTCATTAAGTGTTGGACCACCAAATTGGCCTTGAGTTCCTTGATGAGGCATGGGATGGGCACAAAAGTCTGTGATGGATCCTATGTTGGAATGTTGGTATTGAGTTTCTTGGTTTTACTATGATCAGACACCATTTTTTGCAAGGGGATTTCATCTGTGATGGGCATAGTATCAGTCTATTGCGACAGAGATAGTGTTTTCTCTCTCGCTAGACTCTAGGCTGAGACTCATGTTGAGCGATGATCATGGTTTCTCTCTAGGTGGAGTATGTATGGGTGTCATCTGCGACTGCTTCCACTTAGGCCCTTGCGCATTTTTGGCTTCTTTGGTAGAAAATTCATGCGTTTCCTGACCTGCGATTCCTTTTCCCTTACCCTGGACTACCTTATCTGGTTGTTTCTAGGCCACTTTTTCTTTACCCTTCTACTGGGTTTGTGATACCTTTTTCTTTCACTTCCTTTTCTTGTCCTGGTCTCTAATTTTTCTAAATCATCATCAGGTGTAGGATACAATGTTTCAGGCTACTCGACGACAACCTGCTTGATGTCTTTCTCAGTGATATAGAAGGGAAACATACCATTTTTCTACCTTTGGATTTTCAATTGGGATTATGATAACATTATGAAATGTATAGGTAAATTGGAGGTAGTCCTCATGCATGTCCATGAAGTTGCACGATGTCTGAAGTGCTCATGTTGTTTCTTGGATTAGTTGAGTGTACCATCACTGGAATGTTTTGTTAGGCGCGACCTGAAGCTGCTTATCCTTGTTGTATTACAATGTTAGAAAATTGGGTGTTGAGAATGAGTGTGATCCTGTTGAGTCATTATCATGGATGGATGGTGGCTTCCACTATATCACGGTGAGAAAAATTAAGCTCCAAATATAATGGAATTCTCATTGTCACTAGTGTCTTTTATTGCCATAACTGTCATACACCATGGGGAATTATTTCCATAACTGATTCCACTTCCCTAAGATGTCGTCACATGTCCAAGGGATAACTACCTACCTCCCCACCACTATATCCTCATGCATCCTAGTAGGTATTTGTCATGTTCTGATGCTCCATCCTTTGGTTTCTACTCTTGAATTTATACCTTAATCCCCTCTGAATCTTCCAAATCTGTTTTCGGGTACGACCTATCTTGTCCTGCTTTATTGTATTTACCTTTCTAATCCACCTACTAATTACATTGGTTATGTCTAATCTACCTAAGTCATATTCTACTTGTGCACAATGCCTGTGTATTGTACACTCTCGTCTTGCGCAAGGCATGTCAGCACTAGGCATCTAACCATAGTAGGTTGTGATGCATCTTCAGTCGAATTTAGTTCCTCGTCCCTTTCCATGGTTGTTTTGATTATTGCAACCTGTCAACTCGACTATTGTACAAACTTTGGGATAGTTTCAACCTTTGCATGCGCCACTTATCTGGGGATTTTGAGTTTGCTAATGACAGATGGAACATGTGGGAAAATTTTGTCATGGAGTTCTTAGGTATTCTCTAAATCCATTGCATGCTAGGACAATTCTTGGTTGTCTAGTGCCTTTCATCGAAATCATTGTGCTCCTGAGGGTCTTTAGTACCCTTGTATCGATTCATCAATTCGAAGTACATCATGGGATGGAACCTAAATTTTATGTACTCTATCATCTGTGCCCATTTATGTGTATATGTGCAGTGCATCTCCCTCCAACGCATAAGTGTTCCCTTGACCATTGCATCCATGGCTCGTATCCTTTGGGTCTCAGGTACAAATCCTTCCATCTTTGTTAGAAAGGTGTCTGCTGGACCTGTACCATCAAATCTTGGTAGATCACATAAATATGAGCCAATCCAGTGCACTACCTTGGTGATACATGCACATCTCTTGGTTCATGCCTCATATAGCTTATTCTACCATCTTTCCATAGCATCCTTCGAACCTGTGTTGTAGGAGTGAACACTTCTCCAGCTCAATTAGTCATTGATTATTGGATTGACATAATCCTCCCTGTGCCCTGTGATGTTATAGATGTTTTCTATAATTTCACTCTACGCATCTTCATTCATGGGCTTGTTATATATATCACCTTTATTTGGATCCAATGACATAATCATGCACAAGGTGTCTATCTTAAAGGACATATGTTGTTTCTTTAGGTTCAATACTGCATTTTTATCGAATGCCCAATCAATGCCAAGTAGAGATATATAAGGTATGAGTCATCCATAATATCAATTACCTCAAAGCTTGCTTTTGTCTTTACCCCCTCAATGTTCACTACCACTTGCTTTAGCATGCCAATAGGATAGATTATGTATTGGTTGGAAAACCTGAGTTGAATAGGGGACCATACCAAGGGTGGTTTTACCATCAACTCCCATGATTTCTTTGGCAATATGTTCATGTCGGATCTCAGGTTCAACATGGCACTGTCCAAGTCATAGCTTCTGAGCTCAACATTCATCTTAAATTCTTTTCCCGTTCACTTTTATATACTCACCTAGTGCATGTCCCATTATGGAAATGGGGTAGAAATAGCCATAGTGGTATTCTCTTCTCCCATACATCTCGTTAACATGTGGGTTGGTTTCTTTGTATCTTTGGGATCACTTAACATCTTAAGGCAACAACAAAAGAACTCACTTACTTGGTTTTCGTATTCCACCTCACATGTAGTATGGAGTTGTGATTCCTCACACATCGTGCATCCCAGTCCTTTGCACACATATTCCTCTTCCATTGCCTTCTATGTTGCATGTTGTAGATCCTCGCACATGCAGGATTCTTCCACCACCTACTATGTCATGCACTGTAATTATTCTCACACGTGAGCTTCTTCCAATGCCTTTTGTGTGTTTTGATGCAACTCTTTGCACACTCTATCCTCTTCTAGGGCCCTTTGTGCATCACGTAGGAATTTATTTTGTTGCATGATGTCAAACTTGGGAGGGGTTTGTGCTGCTTTTATGATTTTCCCTTCTATATTCTAACATGAACTTTATTCTTGTTCCAATTCGACACCTATACTAATGCCTCCTTGGGTTACCACATGTACAACAACTTCTTCTTTTGTCTTTTGGCCTTCACGCGACTTCGAAGTCACCATATTGTGGTGCCTCTTCTTCTCTTCACATTTTTCCAACAAGTCTAGGAAATCCTCCATGACATGATCTATGTTGTAGAAATTCCCACAGAGTGTGCACAATTTGGTATAGAAGCACAACAAGTGGCCTACTTCACCACAATTAAACTAGGTAGACGATCTTCCTCCACCACCACCATATCATCTTCCTCTTCCTCCTCCATATCCTCCTCTCTAGCATCCATGCTATCCTCCTCTGTCAAATCCTCCACAGTTTCCACCCTTCTATTCTTCCTAGACCCGAAATGCATCTAAAGTGTGCTCCTGCATCATTTGCAACGACCGAGAGTTGTTCACATCATGTACCATAGATTTGCAAAACTCACAAAATGGAGTGTGCATAGTCTTTTGATATTTCTGTAGTGTTGAGAAACACAGAGGTATATGGTCCCATTGTCTGCAAATCTCACACCACTCAGTTTGTGGTCCAGTTGGAAACATATTCGGTGTGCCCATCGCCATGTAAATTTCTAGCATAAGCCCTTCATTCCTATGATGACCTTCTGTGCAACACGTAGTACACCACACATTCTCGCACACCACCTTGTATTTTTCCATATCTTGTAGTTTCATGGTGAGGTTTGCGAGATGAGATTGTACCTATTCCAAGCTCACTTACGTTTCACCACCTCCTAGCGTAGCTTCTAGGAACATGGAAATTTACGTGACCTCGACCTAGGTCGATACTTTCTGATGGGTGAGCGGGATGCGAATGTGGGGTAGAAGTTCTGCAATAACCATTCCCTATGTTGGACATCTTGGATTTGAAACATTAGTCTATCCAATAATATATTGAACCACTAGTCATAGTCCCACATGGTTTCAGGGATCTTGCTTGTCCCACTGGTGCAGTGACATTGTACTTCATGTACCACGTCAGAGATTTATCTTTGAAGGTGGTCTCTAGCTGTGAAATATTGGATTCCTTGTACATGACTCTCTTTATAGACCATATAACTTCACATGTAAACCAATTTTTTTCTGCATCGTTTCTTCCCATTCTATGAAAAGTGGGAAGCCTCAGAGTTGAGTCTTGATTCAACATACTCGATCTAATACCTTGTCTTCTTGACTGAATACTGCTTTTTGTTGCTAATACTGACGTTCCTCCTTGCAAAGTATTGTTTACTTCGGTTTCTCTTTCACTCGTATCTTCTAATGCATCTTCTTCTACTTCTCTTACCTTTGCACTTTATTCGGCTTCTTTTTCTTAATGATAAATGCGCAAGGGGGGTGGCTCAAAGAGAGGGTTCCTCCATATTCTCTCATTATCTTTGGTGAGGGATCCCAAAGAGCTTCCTAACTTTAGCCAGCAAAGGCTTCTCACAATTTCTAAGGCCTCTTCCCTTCTCGGAGGGCTTCATCGTTATCTTCTCCTGCATTGGCACTATTGTTCTGCACCCCATATCCCTCTAATGCTACTACATCTCTCACTAGCCAAGGGGATCCAAATTCTTCTTCTTCGACCCTACTCCCACTTCTTATGGTATCCTCTCTTGATACCTTACTCCTAATGTCATGTCTCTTTGAAAACCTTTCTTCTTCTATGCTTCTCTCTGGCACAAAATTTCCTCCTGCACACCCTTCTGGTGTAGTTTTCTTTTTTTTTCATCTTGGGTTTGACTACTTGTTCTTTACCTCTTTCTTCCTTTTCTCCAATCCTCTGCTCGACTTCCCCCCTTAGCACGATTCTCCTTGCATATCTCTAATCTCTTTCTCTCTTGTTTTCTTCTGGGTCCATTCTCTTCTCACCTCATCTCACTTCTTCTGGATCCCTTCTGTTAGATCCATTATTCCTCTATTTCGCCCCTTTCTT
This sequence comes from Picea engelmannii, assembly GCA_009831015.1. Classification (NCBI taxonomy): domain Eukaryota; kingdom Viridiplantae; phylum Streptophyta; class Pinopsida; order Pinales; family Pinaceae; genus Picea; species Picea engelmannii. The sequence goes on from ML878739.1 coordinate 8,854, forward strand.
TTCATCCCCCCCTATGCATGAGGGTTTACTCAGACATTCTATCAGGCTCCATGCACATTAGCCCCTTATCTAGGAACACCATATTTATCCACAGAGGAACTTCTTCCAATAATATCCTTCTAGGGTTGGCCACAAATTCTCTCTTAGCACTATTGAAGGACTCGTTGCACTCAATAGCAAACTCAACAATGTACCCCTCTTTAACATGCTCAAACTAGAACTCAATAGCTTCGAACCACTTATTATCCATAAATCTGAGTCTTTTGATCATATTTTGGTCCCAAACCAATGATTCTTGGGATCCTAAGGTAGAGTTGATCCTATCTATCTCCTTATCCACTCATACAATAAACAAGGGAACTCAACAAAGAAATTTTTATGTAAATTTGTATAGATGTACCTGTCTTTATAGCGTTCAAGGTTGATCTGTAGGTTCTTGGTATCTCGTCGCATGAACTTGTCCTCCTTCTCAGATATCCAAGGATTGTATCTCCTATTTGGAAGGCTTCGACATCTTTTTCCTCCTTTAACATGTAGTACAAAACCTTCAGGTCCCAACGATGGAACCCTTTGTTGGCTCGAATGGGGGTTTCAAACCCAAGGTTAGAAAGAAACGTTAGATTCAATCAAACCATTTCTACGTTAGATGATGAAATGGAAAAATAAACCTTATTAACATTCGTTGCTGTCTGAAAATAATTTTGCAGATGTTACTTGCGATAAACCACCTGATCAAAGAAGCTCTCACTCGCGATAAACCACCAGCGAGAGAACGTATTCAATATTGACCATTGTTTCAAGCATCCCAGGCTCTGAAGGACAAAGAGGAGGTCTTGGGAAAGTGTCTGGTGCTTTCTCTTGGAACTGGAGAGGTAAAAACTAGTTACCTGGCTACGGACGCTGCAAAATGGGGCTTATTGGGATGGTTAAGCAAGAGTGGTAAATCTCCTTTGATTCACATGCTTATGCAATCGAGTTCATCTATGGTGGACTTTCAGGCATCCGTCTTGTTCGAGGCCTGTAAATCAGAGGATAACTATCTAAGAATCCAGGTCCTTTTCTTGCACCTTCTATAAATATTCACTGCTCTGCCTGTTTACAGATTGCATGATTGGCTCCTGTTTGCACACAATCCATATCAAATGGATCTAACAAATTGCATAATTGGGATCAGGAACCCAACTTAGAAGATAAAAGAAGTTCACTGGCTCTGGCAACAGACGAAAATCTTTACACGCTGAAAGATATAGGCAATAATCTTTTGGGCAATAATCTTAAGAGTTCATATGTTCAAATTTAGAGAAATAAGATATATATATATCTTTGTAAACTTTATTAGTCAAATAGATAAAATCTCATACACCAATTTAATGTTTAACTTGATCCTTATCTTAAAAATAAATTATTATTATTAATATGATAATATAGATTTTTATAATTAATTTTAATGATATTTGAGTTTTTTTTAAATATAAACTATGTAGACACATTTGAGTAAACATTCTGTTGGACTTTTCAAAATGTCATACATAATTTATTTCCAACAAATTCAATGAACAATATAATAGTATTCATATTAATTATTGATGTGAAATTGGTTTGACAGGTTTGCGAAGATNTGGTAAATCTCCTTTGATTCACATGCTTATGCAATCGAGTTCATCTATGGTGGACTTTCAGGCATCCGTCTTGTTCGAGGCCTGTAAATCAGAGGATAACTATCTAAGAATCCAGGTCCTTTTCTTGCACCTTCTATAAATATTCACTGCTCTGCCTGTTTACAGATTGCATGATTGGCTCCTGTTTGCACACAATCCATATCAAATGGATCTAACAAATTGCATAATTGGGATCAGGAACCCAACTTAGAAGATAAAAGAAGTTCACTGGCTCTGGCAACAGACGAAAATCTTTACACGCTGAAAGATATAGGCAATAATCTTTTGGGCAATAATCTTAAGAGTTCATATGTTCAAATTTAGAGAAATAAGATATATATATATCTTTGTAAACTTTATTAGTCAAATAGATAAAATCTCATACACCAATTTAATGTTTAACTTGATCCTTATCTTAAAAATAAATTATTATTATTAATATGATAATATAGATTTTTATAATTAATTTTAATGATATTTGAGTTTTTTTTAAATATAAACTATGTAGACACATTTGAGTAAACATTCTGTTGGACTTTTCAAAATGTCATACATAATTTATTTCCAACAAATTCAATGAACAATATAATAGTATTCATATTAATTATTGATGTGAAATTGGTTTGACAGGTTTGCGAAGATCTTTCAAGTGAAAAGAAGTCACGGTTATGATCGTTGTGACCGTCCGTGAAAACTGGTCCACTCCTACTTACGAAGATCATCTCATTTTCATAGACAATTTTAAAAACTAACTGTTATGGGTGGTATTTTACTCATAACAGTGGAAGTAAAAGTATTTATTTATTTTTTTAATATTTGTGCACTTATATATATATTTCTGAGAACGGTTTGACATCATTTATATCATATCGAAGTGTATATGATAATTACTTCATTAATTATAAATATATTAACTAATATATATAATTAACATACTTTCTAAATTGGCGAATGTGAATGCTGATGTTATAAAAGTATAATAAATGAAGTTTATAAATAAAACCTACTTAATAGAAAAGTTACTTTTATATAATTTTTAGAAAGTTCAATAAATGAAACCATCTATCACTAAACCATAATCCAATTAACATCTTACATCAAATTATAATAAGACTAAAAGTCACATACATGTACTACCCAATCCAAACAAGTGACATTTTAAAAGACAAAGTTTAAGTCTAAAATATTAGCAAGAACATGTCAATCTCATTTGAAAACAGTAAAGAACATGTCAATCTCATTTGAAAACCTTAAAAAGAAATGAATTAATTAAAAAAAAATTATATAAAATTTTAAATGAATTTTAAGTCATAATAATCATTCTTATAAAATCCAAGGGCATATATTCAAGTTCAATTTATAATGTGTTTTCAATTAAATATGTATCTATCTTTAAGATAACATTCTTTGTATAAAATGATTTTCAATAAAATAAATAATTCAATTAAAAATTAAAAAATAAATAATGTTATAATAACTATAATTTAATAATTCTTTACACTCTTAATGATAAAAAATTGAATATGAATAAAGTATTAATGATATATAAACAATTTTATATAGTTTCTAGATTCTTGTTCCCCAACAATATTATGGTAGTATTTAAGTTGTAAAATGCAAAACATGCATTCAAGGTTAATATCGTTAAAATTATCACAATTTACAACTTGATTATATTCACCAAAACAACAAGTCATAACATTAACTCGATGTAAGAAACTTGAAGTAATTCTTGGTTCCCAGCTTCGCATTGACATTGTTTAGACTATCAAAATTGAATGCACGTGGTAGACAGACACTCAGAGTCAAAATGTCAACAATGAGTAGCCGCACACGCTCCCTATCCTCCCCACAACAAGTTCATAAGCCTTGAATTGATGAAAGTAATATTTTTTTATAAGATCAAGAAAGTGTGCTAAACATATGTTACTCCTTTGAATTATCAAAAGCAAAGTAATATTATTTCATAAACTAAAAAAAAATCAATATGAATACTATTTTCACCCATTCCATAAGATCCAATGATCAAAAAAAAATAACTATTCTCTCATGTGATCACTGCATAAGATGAAACAGAGTTCACCGAAAAATCTTTGCTTGAGAAAGTGAAAAAAATCATGGGAGAAAATTTGGTTCACTACAATTTAAAGGCCCAGAATCTAGAGTGAGTGCAAGAACAACAAATGTACATGTGTTTGAAACATGAATCCAACCAATTAACCAAATATTAAACTTAATTGGTGCCACAACTTCATGAAACGCCTAGTGTATGCACACATGCAATTACACAATCACTCATCAAACTACAAGCTGACAACTTTGCTTCTATATTTTCTTATGTTGTTACAGATCAATTAGCTAAAAAATGATGTTAGAGTTGTATATGAGTAGTGTACCCAAGTTCTTATAGCTCAAAATATCATACAACAGATCTTGATTTTTCAATGGAATTTTATTGAACTTAATTAGGAAACACATAACAATTTAGTTGAGTTGAGTTGAGAGAGAGTATAGTAGCTCTCAAGGTTGTGGGCAATAAAGGAGTCTCCAAAGAGGTAGTTAGTTAAATGCAAGGGTTGTTGGAAATTATTCATGAATATTTGCTTGAGTTTTGAAAAAAATGCTTATATGTAGAGTGTTAAGGGCTTACGATTTAAAGAAGAGGGTTCAGGTTTTGAAGAAGATTGATTTTTGATGTGTTTTGCATATATTTGGAGGGGGTCATTCATGAAAGGCTACATTGTTTCTGATTTTTTTTTTTTTCAATTTCTATGTTAACTTATTTGACAATTAATATTTACTCAAAGTTTTCATGTGCAAAATAACCACCTTATTTGACAATTAATGCTTACTCAAGGTTTTCATGTGCAAAATAACCACCTGATTTCCGAGTATGTCTTCGTTCTCGCTCGGTATGGTTTTACATCCTCTATCTCTGGGAGAGTCTGATTCAAACCCATATTGAATATCGTTTTTGAGTTATTCGACGATTTTCGTTGGATTTTGAATACGCTGAAATTGATGTAGCAATGTGGTTCACTATTTCTTTCGTGAGGATGTTTTGAAACATAAGCCCAAGGACTGAATCCAAGGCCACTATGCAACATAAGAAACTGTCATAAATGATTGACATCATATTTGTGTCATTTTGTTTATTAACAAAAATTTATCCAAATGAAAAATGACACCTATATTATAATAAAAAATAAATATTATACATATATCTCTCATCATTTTATTAGCTAGATAAGGAAGATTTGACTAAATTATGACCTCTTCAATAGTGTGTGGTTTTGTCAATTTCAGTGATAATTTAAAATAATATTAATCCATATATATCTTAAACAATAAATTTTTTGTTTATTGATTTTTAAAGAGGGAAATTTCCATTGCATTGACTTCAATAGCATAACATAGATGGTAAAATATCTAGCGTTCATTTGGTTTGAATGATAAATGTTCTTATACATCTTTCCATCTTATAGTCAATGTGAAATATGTGCATCATGGACTATAGTCTTTAAATGAGTTTATTTTATTTATGCTTCCTGAATAATGATAATGGTAATGATATATGTGAAGAAGAAGAGATAGTGGTAAATTGTTATGTAAGGTTTGTGAACACACCATTTGGAAATGTTAATTATATACCCATAACCTTGAGCTCCTAAACATCCACAAAGGGGTATGTTGTTGTTGGCATTGTCATGCAATACCATATCATACTTTCTCCATTATCAAATGAGATTCAAATCCAAATAAAGAAAATAACCATTTAACTATATCCAATTAACATTAAAAAAAAACAGTTTATATCATGATTTAAACAAGAAAAAATATAAATTAAATATATAAAACATAAATTATATTAAATTTAAAAAAAATATATTTATAAAATAAATTATATGTACAACAATATTAATAACAAATTATATTAAAATTTTAAACTAAATTATTTAAAAATATATATTACCATATATGCATTGTGTATCTGTATTTAACTTGCAGTGTACTGCTGTGGCGTGACGCATCCCTTTTGTTGGATTCAACGAGGAAGAACATGTTGGAGAAAGAGATAGACAGGAGCTTCGACGTTCACAACTTCAAGTATTTGGATACAATCAAAGAAGCCGTGGAAAGGAAGTGCCCTGGGGTCATCTCGTGGCAGATATACTTGTTCTCTCTGCCATCTCGTAGGGACAAATTTCGAGGAGTCACAGCTGGTGAGTTGAGTTGAACCTAGCCCTCCTGCGGTATTTTCGGGGTCTATGCGAAATTGACAGAGGCGGTGCGAAATCAGCAGAGGAAGCAGGGGGCAAATCCCGAGTAAGAACAACCAACAGGGACAAATGGCAGGTATTTCTGCATAAAATGTTAGAGAAGCATATATGTAAGATGTGGGAAGCCATGGGTTTAAACGCAAAAAATGTTAGAGAGGCACATATGTAAAAAGTGGGAAGTCCTTAGGTTTAAAGGAGGTGGCGGTAGGGACAAATTTGAGGCTACCACCATAACTCCGTTTCTTTGTATGGGAATAGATAGGATGAAGCTACTTAAATAATTTAATTTCAAACAAACAACATATATCGAAAGTGATAATTTGATTTCAAACAAACAACATATATCGAAAGTGAGATGCCAAAATATTTGCCAAAGTCAAACCCTAATTGTTATACTCGTTTACAGTTACCCAAACATTTTGTGAGTCATTCGACCTCCTACATACAGCAGGTATTTACAGCGATTAATCAAGTTATTCGACCTCGTACAGGTGCCTACAGGATTAATGTCCACACCCTTGGGATCTTTTGGTGCAGTACAACACCCATAACAAAACACCCCAGGATTCACTAAGCCGTCATTCTGATAAAATAGCAAAACCCTCGTTCCTGAATTTCCACAATTCTGAGCTCAGGCTGTTCTTGGGCCTTCTTGGGGATGGTGACGGTAAGAACCCCGTTCTCCATCTCCGCCTTGAGCTGTTCAGCATCCGCATTAGAAGGCAGTCGTAGCCTCCTCAACTATCCCACTCGCGACCGTTCGCCTCTGCGGATAAAAAATTATAGCTAATAATTATTAAATCTGATTCGGTATTTGTTTTGTTGCTTGAAGGTTGAGGTTCAAGCAACCTCTTTATCGAGACAAATACCTCACCCTTTTCCTGTTCCACTCTTCACAAAGTAAATAAAAATACATGGAAACAATTTAAGCAGAGAAATTGAACATTTTCGTACAAGCAAAAAATGGAGTCCAAAAATCCAAACATCATGAAAAATCAAAGCAATACAAGGGTTCTTGCTTACAGCATAATATTACGGAAATATGCCTTTAACACAATTGCTGGAATATGGCAGCGCTACAACAAAGCACATAGATCTTTTACTAATGGAGTAAGGCCCGACAACAAAGATCAAAGTACTTATATGCTAATGGTCTGACACTGCAAAACATCTTGTGATGCATATACCGTACAAAATTTTTTATCCTTGGGAATGCTCCAACCAATATAAGCATTCAATTGGACCAACTATTACCAAAGAATGAGGGCAACAGTTTAAGCCAGTTTTGGCGCGTGTTCAAAAGCAGTTATTTTCACAAAAAATCCAGCCCAGGCAAAGTGTCAGAATTATTGCATGCAGTATGTTCAATATGCTACCAAAATTACAGAATAATTAGAGCGCTCAAAAACAATATACCAGACATGGAAAGAAAAACCGCAAGTAGTCCGCATAAAACTAATAAAAATACATGTAGAAATTAATGGCATTTCCAGAAAAAGTACACTAGTATAGGTCATCAAGTTCCGCCCGCTTATCTGCAAAACCCACCCGTTCTCCACGGTAATCTCCACGTCGTCTTTTGTCGCCCCTTCACACACCACATAAATCAAATCAGTTAAAAACAGACCGTCGAAACCGCTGAAACAAACAGAGAGGAACTGAAAATTTAAGGGAGCGAGGGTTTGTAATGAGTTAGTTACCAGGAAGGTCGGCCTCAATAATGTGTGCGTCGGAGCTCTCCCACCAGTCGACGTGCGTGTTGGCGACGGCCTGAGCGTCCTTAGAGAAGAGGGAATTGGGAGTGTAGCCCCACAGAGGGAAGGCATCCAAAGAATTATCCATCGATCTCCCAAACAAAAATGGGTCGAAGAGGCTGCCGCGTCCGAAGAAGGAATCCCATAGACTCAAACCCTCTGGCTCAGGCTCGTTCCTCAATGTCTGCAGCTCCGTCCCCTCTTATGAAGATGGGTACGATCGCCATAGCCAGCCGCCAGGAATACCAGACAGGTTCCTGCTAGAAACAGACTTTGGAAGCTGTGGGGTTCGATCCCGATACATGATTAAGTAGGAGAGTACTGCGATTAGTTTCTGGATATCTGAATAGTTCGCTCAGTGAAGATATGACCTGAACCCAACCCTCCTCATGCATTTTCGGGGTTTGTGCGAAATTGACAGAGGCGGTGCGAAATCAACAGAGGCAGCGGGGGACAAATCCCGAGTAAGAACAACAAGCAGGAACAAATGGCAGGTAACCCAACAGTTTAAGATGCGGTTGAGTACAATTAAAAAAGGTTGTGGGGAAAATTGCTTCCATCAATTGTATGTGATAGAGTTTAAAGTGATGAATCGAGCGATTTGATAGGTTTGACAGGTGGACAAAACCGGTTTTCGAAAACCTGTCAACTGAACAAA
>ML878740.1:0-10258 GCA_009831015.1 Picea engelmannii
TAAGGAGCAAATGTTGAATGTTAACTAAGGATTTTTTATGTAAGAGGGAAGTTTTGGAAAAAAGATCCCCACACTCATTCACCCCCCCCCCTCTAAGTGTGGTAGGTGTGTCCAACAAAAGATAGTATATGTTTTGTTTATAAAGGATGAGGTATTGAAAATGGAAGGTAAGAACCTATGTAGGCAACAAGTAAAATTCTTGTGCCAACACCCACCTTTAGTTGATGCATAGAGGTTATATAGGCGCATAGAATTTGTGTCAGTGTTTACGACTAAGAAAAAAGAACCTGAAAAACAAAAACCTTTACCAAAAACTACAAAAACCTCGAGCCCGGTGCCCCCTGGAAGGAGCACTTTTATAGACAAAATTATCTAAAAAGTTGAATCTCAAGCCTCGCCTGAACCTTGAAAAGGTTCTTCCCGAGTCCCTCAAGTAGAAAATTCACCAATTGAATCTCATGTTCAGATTCATAATGGAACTGAAGGAACTGAATAGAGTTTTAAAAATACACACACTCCACTTTTCAGTCCTTTAGGTGAGGGAAATTCTTGTAATTTGAGAGAAGGAAAAGGGGAGACTAGTTGATTTGCTGAGGAAAACACACCACCACCTGAACCTATATCTCCTATGATTTTGGCAGGATAAGGAACACCTCAAATCCCATACATAGGTAGCGTGATAAAATCTCCTAAGGGACTAAGTAATCAGCCACCTCGAGTAGAACACTCAGACCAAGAAATACCTAAATGTTATCGGCACATACTCAACCAAATGGCACAGCAAAATCCACCTCGACCCCAAACTTCCACTTTGGAATATCCTATGGTTGATTTGGTAGTTAATTCCCCAATGAAATCCATTCCACTACAGAATATTCTAACCTTCAATGGATTGATCTCAGAGGACCTTGACGTGTTCTTATTCAAGTTTCATGTCATGTGTAAAGTCTATGACTATACCTTTGAACCCTAGAAACTAAATCTATTTCCTTCCACTTTGAAAGGAGCAGCTTTACGATGGTTTATGGGACTAGGGGGAGGAACTATAAATTCATGGGATGAAATGAAACAAGACTTCCTTACAAAATATCAAGAGTATTGTAGAACCGGAGATTTAAAGGATGAAATCTTTAAAATGATTGCAAAAGAAAATGAAACACTAGAAGAATATGTTGAAATATTTCAATATAACCTGCAGAGATCACCTTACGGTACACTACTAGGTTAGGTACTTAAAGCCACTCTAATAAAAGGTATGAAGGATGAATGGGTAGAAACATTAAATTTTATGGGAAAAGGTGATATTTATCAAGAAACATATGATGACATTGTCCTATTGTGTATCAAGTGTTCACGTGGTACTACACAAACCAGATCGAGAATATGAACCCCCATCACCAGAAGAAGTAACATTACTACCGGGAGTGTCACCCATGCAAAAATTGGTAATGTTTTAGAAAATTTTAAAACTGAAATTTTGGGTACTCTAACTACACAATTAGATGTTTTGGAGGTTAAACAAAAACAAGAAGAAGCATAATAGTCATTGGCTATATTTTTCCCACGATGCAGGAGGAAACATGGTTCAAGGGAGTGTCACTTGGACGTGGTTTGGACCTGCGCCATCTGTGCCAAAGAGCATGTGACAGAGAAGTTTCCATCACTCTCAGGACTAAAATTTGTCTTTAAAGAAGTAGGAGAAGAAACTTAACTGGTATATATGATGGCTCAACGCCTCCAATGGAATTATCTCCCCACGGGTACGCTACAAGATCCTTCTTCTTTCTTTTCTGAACAATGTAATCAACAGCATAATTCTGGAAACACATGGCAGGGCCAACCATTTTCTAGTCCCACCTAGCAGTCCCAACAATATCCTACTACACCCTGGCCAAATCAACCGAATGCTAATCCTACTTAGCCTAAATTGCAATACCCTACCCCATTTTGGAAAAATTCAAATAATAACCCCTATCCTTCATAGTGGACTAGCATGGCTACCCAAGCACCCAATTGGACTCAAAAATGGAAGTGCCCCATGGGACTGACCAATCAACCCATGGGAATGGCTCCTTAAGCTTAGCCCACTTTACAATCTCTACTTCAATTTCCCCAAAATCCCCAACCTCAAATGCGCCCTCAATTACCAGCTCAACCCAACCTGAATCCTAATAAAAGACTAGTCTAGCTCATGCAGATTGCCAAGAATTTGGAGGTTGAAACAAACTCTGTAGGGTGCAATGAACTTCGGTTGAGACCAGAGTGTATAATTTCTCCTGAGGAAAGTGAGATTCATCAAGAACAGGAGAATGAGAAGGATATAAAACCAACAATAAAACCATCTATTGTGGCCATAAGAGAACAAAGAGAACATGGGGAAAACACAGTCGAGCAACAAAATACTGATAAAGATGTAATTTTTCCTCCCCCATTTCCCGAAAGGTTAATGATAGAAAAACCATTCATATATCCCAACTTTGATATCGTCGGGGAACTAAAGAACCTATGTGTTAAAATTCCACTCCTATAGGATTTACAAGATATTCCTATTTATGCAAAGACAATTAAAGAATTATGTGGGAAGAATCCCAGAAGGAAAATTAAGAATCCATCAATTGTTCATGTGGTAGGAACTTTGTCCGATCGTATTCTAGGCAAGCAGGATCCAGTCAAGTACACAGAACCAATGAATCTCATGGTAACGGTTTATATACAATGGTGTTTTTTTTCCAAATACGTTGGTGGATTTGGGGGAAGCCATCAATATTCTGATTACCGAGACCTGTAATGTCCTAGGTATCACCTCCTTCAAACCTACTTCAACTGTTAGAACTGGCTGATAGATCGGTGGTTAAACTAGTTGGCACATTACAAGACATAGAAATATTAGTTGACTCTTGGGAGTACCCAACTGATTTCCTATTTATCAACCCAATAAGTATACTAGATGGACACCCATTAATATTGGGATGACCATGGTTGGTAATGGTAGATTCATACATAGGATGTCGCACAGGAAACATGACAATTGCTAGAGGAAGTGCTATAAATAAAATTATCATGTATCCTCCATCTAAACCAAGTCTTCATGTCATACATTAGAAGTTGTGACCACCTAGATATCCAAAATAAAACCTATGATCTCCTCTCACACTGGAAGAAGCTCATGGGCTCAAAAACCAACTAGAAGATTATGTGATCAATAGCTTCATTAGAAACCCAATTGTTATAAGAAAACCAACATGTCAAATGCTAAAAGTTGTTTTAGATAATGAATAATAGGGAGATCCTTTGGAAGAATTGATGGAGCAATAGATTTCCAATATTTTTTTCCATAAGAGCATTACAGTTGAAATCTCACCCGAAATTTTTTTGAAGATTAATGCCAATTTGAATGAGCAATAACAACAAAAATTGATTTAGATCCTTTCTAAATATCAACGGCCTTTTGGTTGGGAGTATCTTGACAAGAAGAGAATTGATCCCCAATTATGTACAAATAATATCTATATTGAAAAATATGTTTGACCCATCTGACAACCCCAACGAAGATTAAACCCTCATCTCAGGGACATTGTCAAAGAATAATTACAGAAATTGTTGGATGTAGATTACATATATCCTATTTCATACAGCTAGTCAGTCTCTCCAATAGTAAGCATCCCTAAGAAGAATGGTAAGTGGAGAATCTATGTAGACTACAACGAACTCAATAAATATACCTAGAATGACCATTTTCCCCTACCTTTTATTGATAGGTCCTTGATACTTTAGCAAGGAAGCAATTTTTCTCCTTCGTAGATGGATTTAGCAATTATAATCAGATTCAGATTGCTCCAGAAGACCAGGATAAAACTACATTTACATGGCCTTGGGGTACCTTCGCATATTGAGTATTTCTCTTTGGATTATGTAATTCTCCAGCCACATTCCAGAGAGATATTTTGAGAATATTTTCTTATTTAATTAATGAAGGACTTGAAGTTTACATGGATGATTTTACCCCTTATGGAACTGACTTTGATCAAGCTTTAAACAATATGGAAAAGGTACTAGAACAATGCATTTGTACCAGGCTATGTTTGAGTCATGATAAATTCCATATGATGATGATTGAAGGTGTGGTACTAGGACATTATGTTTCTGCAGATGGAATCAAGGTAGACCCAACAAAAATAGAGGTAATCCTTAATTTGCCTATAGCTCGTACACAAATTGAGGTACGTAGTTTCCTTGTCTATGCAGGATATTATCGTAGATTCATAGAAAAAAATTCAATAATAGCTACACCTTTACATGCTTTAACTGGTAATGTGGAATTTTAGTGGTCTGATAAGTGTGATGTTGCATTTATAGAGCTCAAAAGGTTAGTTTCAATAGCACCGGTGCTAAAAGGACCGAACTGTAAATTACCATTTCACATCTCTTTAGATGCATCAAATATCGCTATAGGCATTGTCCTTGGACAAGAAGAAGACAAGAAACCTTATGTTATTTATTTTATTAGCAAAAATCTTACTCTTGCTGAATTGAATTACATAGTAACAGAAAATTAATTTTAAGTCGTTATACATGCTATTATTAAATTTCGCCACTATATAATAGGCTATCCAACAATTTTGTATACTGATCACTATGTTATTAGTTATTTATCCAACAAACCTATTACTAATGGCCAGGTTACTTGGTGATTGTTTCTATTGTGAGAATTCAACATCATCATTAAGGATCAGCTGGGAAGAGAGAATCTTGTTGCAAATTTCTTGTCTCATGTACCCAAAATAGATAACTCTTTGACAGTTGAAGACCAATTTCTAGACGAACATCTGTTCGTTGTGACTGTTATCGCTCAGTTTGTAGGATAGGTTTAGATAGCTGGAGTCAAGACTCAAAATGGTGTAACAGGAGCTTCCCTATTGATAAGTGTTTTGCTCATATTGCATCTTGAATTTATATGCTGTCACATATGTTCATAGACTTGTGGAATTGTACATGTTTTCCTAAGTAGGAATTTCTGTGTAGTAATTGATGATAAGGAGTAGATATTAACTCCTAGAACTGTGAAATTGTAAAGGATTGCAGCACGAGAGTGTTCGCATAATGTTTGATATGAATAAGTTCATATATGATTATCACAGAGGATACCATGCACGACATACGTGATAAAATGAAGCCAATCATGCCCAGCCATTCTCGGGAAGTTGTCTTCCTTTATCCACTTCCGGGAATGCCACGGTAGGAATCTCTTCACAGAGATTTCCTCCTTGGAAAGGTTCACTAAGAACCCAGAACAAGGGATCGAATGCACAAGCTTTATTAACCCTGCACGAGGAGGAACTATTCTATTAAGGTTCCAAGATAGTAGTTTCGTGAGGAGTGACAAGTCAACGGATGAGATCTCGTCGGGTGAACCATAGTCATTCACGACCATTAGATTGACGAAAGTAATGCAGGAATTACTTACCTTGCCCCTTCTTCCTCTATCATCATAAGTAACGAAAAAATTGGGATCGTAAATCCCAAGACCCAAAAGAACGAACCTAGACCATTGGATCTCGGTCCAATTTACCCGTCATCCATTGGATCTGGAGAAACTGCGCAGGGGTTAAGCGCAGGGGTTAAGCGCAGGGGTAGGTGCACAAGGAAGTGATCTGAGCCATCAGATCTGGAGGATAAATCCCGTAAATAATTGGATCGAGAAGAGTTGCATGGAGTATAGCCTCTGGAAGGGAAGCGTGTAGGAGAAGTGATCTGAACCGTCAGATCTTGGATCATAGTCCCGACAGCCGTCAGATCTTGAGAAGTTGCACCGGAGTTAAACTCTAGTGTGCAGAGGAACAGTCCTAGCCATTGATCTCGGAAGGACACGTGTCAACATCCCAGAGAAGTCATCGGGACAACAGGGTCATCGGGGTTTTTGTTGAGTCTGATAATCGAGGCCTTGTGGTTCTTGAAATCCCGAGAATGTATCCTAGCCATTGATCTCGGCAGGACACGTGTCGGCGTTCTGGGAGGCATCGATATTTCACTCATCGGAGAACTTAGGAGTGTAGAACCGTTGCAATAGGAAATTGCGATCCGCGATTTCCCGATAAGATCTGAGCCGTCCAAACCGCAGGGATACGTGGTAGAGGATCCCGAAGAGTCGGAGATCGGGGAAACAAGGTTCCTAGAGACAAGAGATTCGTGCACAAGGGAATCGCGATACGCGATTCTCTGATACAATCAGGACCATCCATCGGAGGGACAGGTGTTAGAGATCAAGCGCCATCGACATTTGACACATCGGGAAATCATAATTTCCGAGGACAAGAGACACGGGATAGGATAAGTCACGAAATCCCGAGAAAAGGATCTCAACCGTTAATCTTGGTAGGACGCATGGTAGGAGATCTGGGCGAGTCGGCATTTGGAGCATCGGGTTTTCCAAAGGCAAGAAACTCTTGCATACAGGAATCGCGATCCACGATTTTCCGACGCGATCATAACCGTTAACCTGAGGGACGCGTGTCCAAGGATCCTAAAGAGATCGGGGTTCGGCATTTCGGGATTCTCGGTGACAAGAAACTCACGACAGGAGGAGTCGCGAAATCCCGAAATGCGACGGTCCCACCCTCATAGAACTCCAGTGGAGGACAGGTGTCACTCCATGCCATCATAGGGAGTGGGGGCCATAGGCGCCAGAACAAGGGACAGGTGTCAGAAGACCAAGCTTCGTCGTGAATAAACGCCAAGTGGCATCGGGGATCAGAGGATCGGAATTTGTGAAGGCCTGTGCATCGCAACATAATAAACCCCAAAACCCCGATGGGTAGCTATAGAGCTGCGGTCATATGGTAGCAGGTCTTATGGACCGGGAATTGAACCAAGAGAGCTAATGCGTAAGGAGCGCATCGGAATCTGGAGGATCATGAATCATGGGGGTAAATAAGTTTTGGCATTAGAAACCCCGAATCCCGATATTGAACCAGGGATTGGCGTTTCTCTAATGCAGGTTTGTGGGAGATTAACCCAAAATTTTTAAATTATGATAGTGGGTGTGTTACAAAGTGGTATCCAAGCATGGTTACAACACTTGGCCTGACTAGGATCATGCACCAGTCGCACCAGTCGCGCATAAACCTCGTACGAAACACTCCTATGAGGAGTAACCCCTGACTTAACTATCTTATCCTGGATTAAAAACTTGGAATATGAACACCCGACTATGTATGCATGTGAAATAATTATGGAATTATGCACAAATTATAAAATATATTTAATTCTTGACTAATATCGAGCGTTTGTCTTCACACTCAAGCAGACGATCAACCGCGGGAATCTACAAACGCAGAGTATGGTGACTCACCAAGAGGTGGGAAAAGGCTCCCACAACAGAGACGAGGAGTCTAATGAAAGAAGAGTAGTAGGAACCCCTACAAACTTAGCTAAGACTGTGAGGAGTCTCATTGTCGAATTGCAAAGCTGCAAGGCCGATAATGAAAGGATGATGAAAGAACAAGAAAAGAAAACTGAGATTAATGCAGTTCTACTACAGAGCTTATCTAACCTACAACGACAAATGCAGCATGAACCTGGGATGTAGGATCGTGGTTGTGTCAGTGGCCACACTGAGAGAAGCACATCCAGAAAGGTCCACCCCAGAGGTAAAGGACCAGTGCCAGACGATTCTACTGAGAAGGTATTCAGTGATTCAGAAGGTTCTTCTAGTAGCAGGACCAATTCCTATTCTCGCAGAAAACAGAAGAAGCAAAAGACTTCTAAGAGTCACAAATTTGAGGAATTTAGAAAGGCCAAACCTCCCTCCTTCGACGGTGAGATAAAGAAGGGAGAGGAAGCTGAGGTGTGGCTACTTGGGCTGAAGAAATATTTCAGAGTCCATGACTTCTTAGAGAATTTGAAGGCCCAAGTGGCCACTTTCAATCTGAACGGGAAGGCTTCCATCTGGTGGGAAGACCTTAAGAATATGAGAGGGGTCCGTGAGGAGGACCTGTCTTGGAAACAGTTCGAGAAGTACTTCCGAAAGAAGTATTTGTCGGAAAGGTATTTCGACGAGAAAGATAAAGAGTTTTATGAACTCAAACTGGGCCAACTTACCATGGAGGAATATGTCAACAAATTCCTTGACCTACTAAGGTACGTACCCTACATCAAAGCAGAGAAGGCGAAGGCACAATGCTTCATCAGCGGGCTTCCCAAGGAATACCGAAACCAGATTGAGTTTGACGAACCAAAGACCTTAGAAGATACTATACGAAAGGAAACATATTGTCATGAGCAATATGGACATTGGGCAGAGTCCCGTGGAGACTGGAAACAAAAGAATGGTTCAAAATTTCAGAAGAAAGGGAGAAAATCCTCGGGATTTAAAAACTACAAGAAAAACCACAGGATGAAATTTCCAACCCAGAGTGTACTCCAGCAAAACTTTCCCTCGGTGGATGGAAATAAAACCTTTGGACCTATACCAGTACAGACTGATAACCCAAAGAGAAAACCCTTGGAATGTTGGGATTGCAGAGGAGATCATCTCCAGAGAGACTGTCCATTCCGACAACAGAACAGTCGGAAGATTTATAACATGTAGGAATCTACCACAGTCAACGATGTGGCCAAGAGTGTGCCACAGATTTATGCAGCCTTGGACAATAACCAGGCTGACCACCAAGATTCAGTGGTGGAAATAGAAGGTATGATCTTCAACCATATGATATCTGTTTTGATTGACCCTGGTTCAAATTTGAGTTATATATCCCCTAGAACCGTTGATAAGTGTAAGCTACAACCACAAAGGAAAACTAAACCATGGTTGGTACAGTTAGCCACTGGCACCAAAAGAAAGGTGGTAGAGGCCGTACCAGCCTGCCAATTAATGTTGGGTGAATTCCCCATCCAAGCAACCCTTAATGTATTACCCCTGGGATCATATGATCTGTTGGTTGGTATGGACTGGCTGGCTGCCCATAAAGCTAAATTGGACTGTTACCATAAGACCTTAGAGTGTGTGAACAAAGAATGACAAAGGATAACCCTCCAAGGGATCCAAAAACCAGTCTTGGTGAGACAATTATCAGCCCTGCAAATGAGAAAAT
This sequence comes from Picea engelmannii, assembly GCA_009831015.1. Lineage (NCBI taxonomy): Eukaryota > Viridiplantae > Streptophyta > Pinopsida > Pinales > Pinaceae > Picea > Picea engelmannii. The sequence continues at coordinate 9,093 of ML878740.1, forward strand.
ACTGCTGAAAGGGATGTCCCCTATATGCAATACAAGTCCTGAAAATAATCGAAGGCGCTAAACCAAGCCCTAAAGATCACCCTATCTTGATAGAATACCAAAATTTGTTTCCAGAGGAAATATCGGGTCTACCTCCGAAAAGAGACATTGAATTCTTAATAGAACTTGAACCAGGAGCAGTGTCGGTGTCTAGAACACCCTATCGGATGAGCATGCCTGAATTAGTTGAACTCAAGATGCAACTGAAAGAGATGATGGATAAGGGTTATATTTGACCCAGCGTGTCCCCCTGGGGAGCACCGGTCCTATTTGTGAAAAAGAAAGATGGCACCCTTAGATTGTGTATAGATTACACACAACTTAATAAAGTAACCATAAAGAACAAATACCCCTTGCCCAGGATCGATGATCTATTCGATCAATTGGGAGGTGCGTATGTTTTCTCAAAGATTGACTTGAGGTCAGGATACCATCAAGTCCGAATCAAGGGTGAAGACATCCATAAGACCGCTTTCCGGACACGGGTTAACCAATGCACCTGCTACTTTCATGTGCTTAATGAACAATGTACTCCGTAAATTTCTAGATAAATTTGTACTAGTTTTTATTGATGATATTTTAATCTACTCTAAGAATAGAGAAGAACATGAAGAGCATCTTAGACTTGTGCTGCAAATGCTAAGAGAGCATAAGCTCTATGCTAAATTCAGCAAGTGTGACTTCTTTCAGAAGCAAATACACTATTTGGGACATGTTCTATCCAAGGAAGGGGTAGCAGTAGACCCTGACAAGATCAGGTCTATCATGGAATGGCCTACCCCAAAGGATGTCTCAGACATTAGATCCTTCATGGGATTGGCGGGATACTATAGGAGATTTATAAAAGATTTCTCCAAGATTAGTTGTCCAATCACTGCCCTCCAGAAGAAGGAAAAGAAATTTCTATGGACACAGCAATGCGAAGAAAGATTTCAAACCTTGAAACATTTACTAACCCATGCACCTGTGTTGAAAGTCACTGATCCAGAAGCTGACTTCCTTGTGTGCACAGATGCCTGCAAAGAAGGGCTCAGAGGAGTCCTTATGCAGGAAGGAAAGGTGATCTGTTATGAATCCCAAAAATTGAATGAGCATGAGGTCAACTATGTGACTCATGATCTGGAATT